>SJJU01072737.1:112010-122154 GCA_012932125.1 Conopomorpha cramerella | reverse complement strand
TGAGGAATCGAACCCACGACCCTACGGAGCAGAGGCAGACATGCTGACCGCTACACCAACGGGCCCGTCAACATATTAAGAAAGAGTACAGGGTTCTTTTTCTACAATTAACGATAATAGAATATCCCTTCTTACTCAGGCTTTGGCTGGCATTGTCTCCGCACAGCAGAATACCTCACGGCGATTGTGACGGCCTTCCCAAGATTGAAAGCTGCCTCATTCACCAAGTTGACTCTCACAAACACCATGGTTCCGTATGTCAACTTCTCATGTCGAGCTTCTTTAACGTATGTGCCATCCTTTAAAACATATGACAATATTAAAAACCTTATCCGTATCTTCATAAAGAAGAATGTAAAAAATGCTCCTTCTGAACAGCAGTGGCGTGCACTGGCTTTTACGACAATCCCCAAGGATTGACACCATGTAACTAATAATGTAAACCAACTTGTCTTTACAAAATACTACATATCTACTCCCCCACAAAACACAGGACCTTCGTTAGCCTATGTCGTGACTACAACGAAAAAAGATCTAGCAATAACTCTATTATTAGGTCGGGTTACCAAAATACTAAGGTAGGCAGTGTCTTTTTGCCTATATGGTGTGCACGCCACTGCCGAACAGCTATCTTTGGACAAATTCCTGTTAATAAAATATAGAAAATTTCTGATGCTATTGGTGATATTTGATGATATCGAAATGAATATTATGCTAAAGGAATTTCATACTGGACATTGACTCCTCCAAGATTAATCTTTTTCAATCTGGTACCCGTAATATTATCTCGGAAAGTTTCACATACTGTAAATTAGGATACTCTATACCTGTGTGTTTCTGAGACCAAAAAATACTACTACAAAAATACACACATCAAAAGTCTAGACACTTTTGATGTGTGTATTTTTGTAGTCAAATCAAGATCAGGATCAAGAACATTTGTAGCTGTAAAAAAATCTATTTTATTTTAATCAAATCTAATCTTCTGGATTGGTCTCCTACCTAATTACCCATGCCTGTATCAATGACTTATCACCACATTTCGAATAAATTATGAATGAATTCAGTTTTCGTAAAATATATTATTGATTGCAATCTTCTAATATGTACTCGATCCCTAGACACTTTTGATGTGTGTACAACGCCAGAACAAATACCTCGCCTTGTCACTTGTTTAAATGGAATTCATCGCGGGACAACGTACCTTCTCCACACGAGAATTCTTCATCAGCATATTCTCCCTGGGAATCCTATAGTTGTCGAGTCCCAGGAAACCGTTATCAGCTGTGTTGAAGCCCATTTTAGGACCGATGACCCCGACCTTTATACCGGGACAAGGCTCGTGCGTTTTCTCGTCCCGGATCTGGACTATGAACGGATGAACGCCGTAACACTTTCCTTTTGTGTACAGTTGGGCCAGTACTATGCAGTAATTCGCCGTTTTTCCCACTGAAAATTTAGAAATAACAATGAAGTTTTGTGCAGCGGGAAGTTGTCAGTTAGACACCTGCTTGCATTATCATGCGTGTCCCAATGCGTCTCTTTTTCAGAGACAACAACTTGATGAAACCCGCGTACCACGACGGGCGATGCTCACCGCCTGTCACGCAGGGTGAACCGTGCGCATTTGATTAGCAAATCTCTATTTCCCTTTGGAAATAAAAAACGTAAAGTTTGTAGTATACGGTCTTTTCTTATGTCCAAAAAATATTTATACTTAACACATCATAACACAAGCGTAAGCTAAAATTCAATAAATGGTACAGGTGTCTGAAGGACATACTCGCTAAGATATCCTTGTAGGACTATATCTGAGTATACCTCGTAGCACCTTTAATACTTACGTCCTCCAGGCCACCACTTATAAGCGGTGAGTGTGGGAGTGTGAATGATGAACTCCTCCGTCTTCTCGTCGTATGTCGCAGTCGTCTCCAAGCCTCTAATGAACGTGCCGTGGCCCAACTCAGTCTGCAATATAATTTATAACTAATAACTAAGTAGCAAACCCGGCGAACTCCGTTTCGCCACCAGATGGGTTCGTTTCGTTTACCCGCTTTTCTGTTTGAATTTTTTCCTGAATTTTCTTTGCTATAAACCTCACGGAGCCCGAGACCTTTCCATCGAATGCCGTGGAAATCGGTTCGTGCGTTCTGGAGTTATAGCGTCAGGGAGGAAAACCCGACTTATTTTTATATAGTAGATATTAAGTTAGATAATTTTTAATGAAACGCGCACAGACATTATAACTCAATATTGTCCACTCGTGACCACGACGCATGCAACTGCGTCGAAACATCGAGTAAAATAACAGGTAAGCTCGAGCTTGTCTTTGATTAAATTCGCGCCTATATACCCGGTGAACAATATTGAGTTAATATTATGTTTATTTCCAAAACTTTTTTCTGGGATATCAGCGATTTATGTTGTGTTTGCGGCAAGCCAAAAAGTTTGGCGCTCAATTAACCAAAAGTTCCTTCATGGTGTGACAAAACACTAAAATAAACCAAGAAAGAGAGAGCAGGAGTTGTTAGAAATCAGAACTCAATCTTGTTCACCGGGTATATTACGCGGCGCGACGCATGCAACTGCGTCGTAACGTCGACTAAAATAACAAAAGTAAACTCGAGCTTGTCTTTGATTATATTCGCGCCTATACGACAGTGGCGTGCACTGGCTTTTACAACAAGGTAGGCAGTAATCCCCAAGGATTGACCCCTATGTATAGGTAACTTGTCTTTACGAAATGTAGGTACCTACCTATCTACTGGCCCACAAAACACAGGACCTTAGTTAGCCTATGTCGTGAGTACAACAAAAAAGATCTAGCAATAACTTTATTTTTAGGTCGGGTAGCCAAAATACTATGGTAGGCAGTGTATATGGTGTGCACGCCACTGCTATACGAGTATACCCGGTGAACAATATTGAGTTATAATGTATGTGCGCGTTTCATTAAAAAAATATTACAAATCAGTTATAAACTACCTGCAAAATGACACCAAAAAATTAAAACAGCAAAAACGTTCTATGGTCTGTAGAAAAACGTTTCTAAGACCATTGCCTGGGGTCCTTTTACGCAGTATTCAGCACTCAAGCCCAAAATACCCTTGTAGCACTGTAGCCGAGATGCAGGTAGAGTTTGAATAGTGATGGGCTTGTCCTTAGAAAGTTACCTGTGCATAAGTGCCAGTAATCTTCATCTCCAAGGCCCGGGGCAGCCATTCTGCCTGCTGCTCGGCCGTGCCCTGGCCTATGATCGTGGGCACGAACATACCCAGGTGCAGCAGGAACGGTGACACCTCCTTGAAGAAAGCATCTGCTGTGCGCCTTAGCACTGGCGATCTGAAGTGGAGAAATTAAGAACACAATTATGAAATAACTTTTATAGAAAAAAGGACCGACTTCAACCGGTACATTATTAAGGTCTTTGGGGTTTCTCACGGATGCCATTGCTGCAACTGAACCAAATTTAAAAGGGACCAAAAGCACCAGCTTTCAAACAAAATTCATCAAAGTAGCTTCACCCAGTTTTGAGGTAATAAACTTAAAGAAGAAAAAACATCGTCGAATTAAGAACATCCTCCTTTTTTAATTGGGTTAAAAATGCGTGCATGCATCTACCCCTATTGGGGTGGACAGTACGTTTGGCTTCAGAATTGGGGTTCGGGTGGACAAATAGTAAGGGGCACGGCAAGGCAATGGTGAACATGCTTACTTGACACATGAAAGTGCCTCTGCCTACTCTAATCGGTGCTACGATTGGTTTTAGATCTCGTCAAGCCGCGTCAGTTAACTTTGATCTAGTCATCATTGAAAATATAGCCTATTTGGTCGAAATCAACGTAAACACTAGAAAATCACAGAAAATTAATTTGACACACATGAAATATTTAATGAATGTTTTAACTTTTTGTTCATGCTGAGGGTCGTGAATTGTCTTAAGTCAAGTGTCATATAAGTGTTAATAGGTATTTACGGCATCAGTACTTTGGTTGCCTGTTCAATAATAAGAAAATGCTAGGTCAGGCGTAATAACCGGACGCGATAAAGTACATGCTATCTGCGAATTGTACTTTGGTACGTAGGTAAATAAATGACATTAAATATGTATCAACATAATGATAAAAAAGGATAAATATTATTTTTCTATCAAGAAATCTATATATGTACATAACTTATGTTTATAAAAGAAAGTCGTGATAGTAACTATTAATAACTTTAGAACAGCCGAACCGATTTGGCTGAAAATTGGTAGGGAGGTAGCTTAGAACCAGGATACTTTTTATTCCGACCCTGTGGAACTGTGTTATAGTTTGTATGAAATATTGAACTACGCGAATGAAATCGCGAGGCGTCTACTAGTAATGGATAAAATTACTTTTACATAGTGATATGACATCTCAAAACTGTTTTTTTTAATCACTATGAACAAGCGTTTGATCACCATCCTGCCTGATGTTAAGCAGCGATGTGGTGAAATATTGATAACAAAGTACTTTCAATTAAAATTTCGCTCAAAATAATTCATTAATTTTAAAAGTATGTATCTAAAACAATAGGTAGGTACATAGTTCTGTGGTTAAAAAACATATTTTCGCGAAAATAAGTATTGAATTCCATTTTACTTAGTTTTTTGCCAAAATTTAACGCTATCGTATCGCTAATGTATATAATTATTTCACGGATCAAACAAAGAAACTGCAAAATAAAATCTATCCATCAGGACTAATTGTTATGCAATAACCATTCTTGGCGTGTGGCGACGGAGAATAGAATACATGTGTCACCACCCCAGCCCAACTTATTCTGTCGTGGGGGTCGTAAGAGGCGACCGAGGGAACCCTCCAGAGTACGAGCAGCAGCGCTCTCTGTGAGTTAAACCACAACACCACTGCGATCGCCAACCTGCCTACCATGCGTGGCGATTATTAGCATTTCCCCCCAATTGAGGGAAATCATTTTAGGAGGCCCTCGTGCAGCAGTGGACGTTATGTGGCTGATGATGATGATGTTAATTTAATCTACATGCTTACCCATAAGTTTCAAGTCCATTCATATCCAAGACTTTGTCTTTGACAATGCGTGCGTACGCGCACGACTTTCTCACAGCATTAGCGTACCGCTCCTTCGGGCTCATACATTCCTCGGGTATTGTGTCCAAGGAGGCTCCATCGTTTAGGGAAAGGTCCTCTGAAACACATGAAAATTCTTTATTATGGTACTAACTAACTGACCTGGCAAACGTTGTTTTATCAATATACTTTATACTATAAAGTAAGTAAAGTTTATAGCCTATATGTTATTCTAGTTTATATGCTACAATGCTGCCAAGTTTCATCCAAATCAGTCCAGTACTTTTTGCGTTAAAGGAGGACAAACATCCATTCATCCATACATATCCATCCAAACTTTCGCATTTATAATACTAGCTGACCCGGCAAACGTTGTTTTGCCATTATTGAATCAAATCCACAAAATGTATAGCCTAGGTATGTTATTCTAGTTTATAAGCTACTATGCTGCCAAGTTTCATCCAAATCAGTCCAGTACTTTTTGCGTTAAGGAAGGACAAACATCCATCCTTCCATCCAAACATTCGCATTAATAATAATAGTAGGAACCACAACTCCGAAATTAAAGTTTTTCCAGTATGAACCTCTACCCCCCTTTTTACTCCCTTAGGGGATGAATTTAAAAAATTCCTTTCTTATCTCAAGTAAACATCATCCCACCAAAAACATTCTGTAAAAAACTAGCCAAGTCTCGATGGAGCTGCTTGCTCATCCATCTCTAAAAAGTAATGAAATCTAGACAAAATCGAGCCATGTTTAAAGTTCCTTAGTGCGATTTCGTTATTATTATAGTTAGTGTTTCTGTGACTTGGCCGCTGAAGGGTACTCTACAATAAAGGGAACTCTGCGCAAAATTTCAGCTTTCTAGGGTCAAAGGTTTGGGCTGGGCCTTGATGAGTCAATGTTGAATGAAATATTCAGGATTTTAAGGTTGCAAGTGCAAACTTGCGACCGTACCCCCGTATTTTTTGGGGAATATTTCGATGTATAAACATAATATGTCCATTGTCCGTTTTGAAAGTTTTCCGTATAGAAGTAAAAAACATACCTACAGAGTGGTACGTAATTTATTTGCATGAGAAATGAAAAAATAAATATGTGCTCAGCCTTTACAATGACATAAAATATTGGACAAACTTCATACCGACTTTCATTCACATACACAAATATCATTAGTATGTACAATCGGCCAAGAATCTGGCTTACCAGGTTGAAACTCAAATGCATTAGACAAGATGGTTATTTTTTTTACTTGTCACAATATAACAACTCTACCTTATCGATGTTTTAGTTTTTTTTTTACTTGGCAGCTTTTAAGCCGACAATTCTGGAAAAGAAAATAATAACTCTTCGTGTTCCATATTATACAGTTGGTGTCATTGTCACAGTCTATCGATAAAGTCGTCAATCGTCAAAGTCGTGTCAAAATTTCATTAAAACGTGAGGGTGGACCATCACATTTCAATGCTGCGTGGAACATTTCACGGGAATAACAAATTGATCAAATAGAAGTCCTCTCCTTTACTTCTCAATCTCACTGCATTATTTTTCATCACCAGCACATTATTACACTATTTCCACTACATTAATACAATTATTAACAATTACAGCGAAAAAAATGTTTTGAAAATGAGAAATTAAGAAGCCATTTTCATCTCATCAATCTGATCATTAGACGAGCCATAACACCACGCCACTCAGACAATAGAGTTGCGTGTTCGATTCCCGCTCCCGGTTTAAATATAAACTGATTAATTGTAGCATTTGTTCTGACACTAGACATTTTATTTATCTCTCAGTAAGTAATACTTTATAATAATAGAAATATGTATATTTAAATCAGTTTTTTTACAGTTCAGGGTCAAATGACCGGACGTTAAATGTCACGCTGTAGCCGTGGCGTTAGACTACTAACTTAAAGGTCGCCAGATCGACCCCTACGTTTAAGGAAAGCTGCTGTGTCCGACTATAAACCTACTGTGCCTTAATATAAAACATCTTTTCCACTTTCCCGTAACCCTCATTCATATGTGATGACAGGTCTCGTGCAAAAAATACCTAAATAGATCTGCCTACACCGCTTTGGGATTAAAAGGCGTGAAGTGTATTTATTTTATTTTTTATGTATAACCATATTATATTGTAGGAAGAGAGAGAGAGAGAGAGAGAGTAAAAAGTATCCCACACTAGGTGGAGTCGGCGTTTCTTTTCACCATTCATCTCTTTCATTCGTCATCTCTGCAGTTACACCTTTCACACACATGTCATATTTCACACAGTCCATCCATACCTTCTTTGGCCTCCCTCTTCCCTTGAATGCTTCCACAGTCATTATCATCACTTTCCTTGTTACATGGTTTTCATCCCTCCTCATGACGTGCCCATACCATCTTAATCTGTTATTACTAAGGCTCCCTGCTGAGGTATTCCCAAAGGACTACAGTATGGGGTTCTTCAAAAGAGGAGTGAAGAGGTTTTTACAGGGTCGGCAACGCGTGAACGATGCCCCGGTATTGTAAACGTCCATAGGCTGCGGAAACTGCCTACCATCAAGCGGGCCGCATGCTTGTTTGCCACCCTTGTGGTATAAAAAAAAAAAAAAAAAAAAAAAAAAACTAAGATAGTAAAAACTGTATTAAGTTAATATGTAATTAGAAAGAACACCTAAATATTTCCCTGCATAACTAATATAATGTACACAGCTTGTAAAATGTATATAGGATGGCTCATTCAAATCGGTCAGTATGGGAAAGTCTGAAACTATAACACAAATGACGATTTGTTCTTAGGAACCATGTCACCGATTTTTATAAGAAGAAAAACTGCATTCATACATTTAAAAAATAACCTGTATTCAGCACGGGAATCGAACCCGGTTGTTTTGAGAGAAAAAAAACTGACACAATTTCTATTTAGAGATCGATTCCATAGGTCTTAAGAAGTAATTGTTTCTATGAAACATAATGTCTAAAATTAATACAATGCATTGTTTTCACATACTTTCATTTATTTTAGTACCTAGGTGTTGGAAGTGGCCACAGTTTATTTAATACAATATTAGAACTTTTTTTTTAATGGAAGTATGCAGTTTTTATTGTTATTAAAATGGATGACACGGTTCCTAAGAACATAACTTCTTATGTCTTATAATTTCATACTTTCCCATACTGACCGATTTCAATGAGCCACCATGTATAGATCAAAAAGTCTGGGCCGTCGAAAGAAGCGACGGGGTTTTAGTCGTTAGGAGTCACCGCCATCCCAGAGGACACTCATAGATAGGTTCCATGAGTAGGTAACTGATGGATATGTTCCATGAGTAGGTATATCCCCATGAAAAACAAAGAAAACGTCATTTTAGATACAGTGATCTACCTAAACATACTTATGTTTTGGTTGGCTCACACATTTTATCTAGATTAGTTAACGAAAAAAGTCTAGGTAGACAAGTAAATGCGCCGTGTGGTGACGGCGAATAGAATACACATGGGGATCGTAAGAGGCATCCGAGGGAACTCTCCAGAGGATGGGCAGTAGCGCTTTCTGTGAGTTAAAACACAACACCAATGCGATGGCCAACCCGAGTTCCAAGCGTGGCGACTGGCGATTCTCCCCAAATCAGCAGTCCAGCTGTGGACGTCATGTGGATCAGCCGCATGATAGTAAGTAAATACTTTACCTACAAACTTTACCTAAAAACAAGTCAGGTAGGTATGTATATGAAATACCTACATCAGTAATGCACTTACCTTAATAAATAATTACAGTGCCTAAGTATTTTGGATAGATTCTCTGTTACTAATCTAGAAATTGTTGATAAGATGGCCAAATAGCAAGTATTACGATCTCTTTTATGTCGAAATATCTTAGTCACGATAATAACTAGTGTGTTTTATATGAAGTACCTGCATACAGCTATTTTTTATGTCTCTATGATCTCTTTACGCGAGATCGCCTTTCGTTTCTTACCTTTGGAGCGTACGGGAAAGGCTTCTAAAGTAATTGAGCCTTTACCTAATTTTCGTATTGGTGAACTGTCAGTCTAGAATATCTCATTACCTATTTTACTATTTGGAAAAATATTAGGTTAAATATTAACTCGAGTAGAGATAACACTATTTTTGTGTAATATTAAATATTGCCAGTTTTTCTAGAAATAGTTTCAATATCTAATAGTAATTAAGTTCTATTCTATTTTTTCCTAACGGACTGTAGTTACTTAACATACGATTAAAGGCCAAGGAAACCAGCTTCTTATATATTTAGAGCGAGACGCCCTCGCGTGGATATTGATCGCCATCTTTATTTACTTGGCGCATGCGCTCCAGTTACCCTCCCATTATCTCTGGAACGCCTCTACCTAATAGTCCATTACCTTTGGAACAGATGGCAGCACAGTGCGCTTAAAATTTACTCGGTTTTTCGTTTTTACCTGGTACAAAAACGAAAAATCGCGTAATTCACATTTATTTTACAGAACAACCCTCTTATACTTTTCCTAGAGAAAAAAGTATGAACAAACTATTGTGGTTTAAAGACGTCTTGTTTTAAGGAAGCAATTTGGTTTTAATATAGATTATTCAGCGTGTGATTCTTCCATACAATTTTTTTCAACGATTATTTTAAAGATAACTGTTGTAGGTACTCCTACTGCCTTAATGGTAATCTGCCTTGTAAATAATATGTGATACGAAAAATCTACCATAACAAGAATCTGTCATTAACCGAACAAAGAACCTATTGAACTATATGGGCAAGTACCGACGTACCTATAATGAAATCTTGGATCACCTGCCTACAAACAGAATACCGCCGCGTCGTGGTATCTGTACGGGAGGTCCCTCGGAGGGTCTCATCAGATAATTAATAACTTACGACGTGACATTTATACTGATGCGAGATCAGAGCGGCTTAATGAGTTGGGGGATCGCTTGAGCCGTCTTAATTAACATTCTGTTTTGTATATTTTCCATTATATAGGTATATAGAGGACAGAGGTACCATAAAAGTTATTTGGTATACTGAGTCGTCTGGACATCTGAATTGGTCAGCATTACGGTAATTCATGATTA
>SJJU01072737.1:0-111990 GCA_012932125.1 Conopomorpha cramerella | reverse complement strand
AAGGAGTTATCTAAAAAATCAATCTGTCAAAATAGTAGGGAACAAAAGAGATGCAATTACTTTATCATAAGATCGGGCGTCTTCGGACTCGCTGTTTTGTGCTTTAATTTATATTTTTTTAAAGGAAACTCCTAAATCGATAAAAAATTACCTTTGTTATGGTTAACTTAAGTGCCCACATTTAATTATAATTTTAAATTTTAAGCATTCCAAATAATTTACTCGTTATATAATGAACTCCTTTTAAGCCCTATTTTGCCTGGTATCTGCTTACAATTCCATAGGTATAACTATTTTGTCGTGGTACGTGGAATTAGATGTGGGGCATAGCTACATACAATACCTAGCCATACCACAATAATATCCTAAATACTAAACTACTTTGATACATTGACTACATTGACTTTCAGCGCAGTTCTGATAGGTGTTAGTTCCAAATTTTGTTGTTCACACACCATTTATGTAGTTCCAGTATATTTTTTAACTAAGTGAATACCGAGGTATACGACAATACCGAAATATAATACGAGGTTAAAAATTATGGATAGAGGTACAATTGGTTCAGCATCATTTACTTTTTATTCAATAAATATACAATATTAATAAAAGCACATTATAAACGGTAGGTACATATTATTTGTTTGTTTTAGTTAAAACAGTAGTATGCGATAACTGTTGACAACCAGGATTGCGTAGCTCGTCACTGGAACAAAAAAAAAATACTTACAATAGCGGGAGTCTAATTTATTATTTTACAGATTATTAACCTACTTTAGAATAAACTTGTAACTTAAAGTAATACATATCGTTACGATAATAGACAAGTTAGGCAAGTTCATGTTCAGCTAACTTCAGCCTAAGCCACCCTATAATACAATTGGCCGAGAATCTGCTCTACGACCTTAAAGTTGAAAATCATATGAATGTCATTAGACATTAAGGTTCATTTTTTTACTAGTTACTATATAACAACTGTACCTTATTGATGTTTTAGTGACATAGGAAGTGTCATCAAAACTTATATACCACCTTGTTCTTGGTCGACCGTAAAACAGCGTAAGATGATGAAGTAACTGGAATCATTTGTAACTCGTTGGTGAATGAAAACTATCGAATTTCTCGTGTTTCTTGTTCCCGTTCTATTGAATCCTGGACTATGGGATACTGTTAAAGGCAAATTAGTAAAACGAATAGAACACAATGGTACAAACGAATTGTTTACATTCACTTCCAAGTTACAAATCAGCCCAGTTTACCAGAACTAGTTTTTTAAAACTATATACTAGCTAGGCGTTTGTTCATCATCCTGCCTGATGTTAAGCAGCGATGTGGTCTACGATGGAGCAGAATTGTTTATTAGCTACCTATTTACCAGTGACTTGAATACCTCTAGACTACTGCGCATGAAACAGGTAAAAACAGGCAAGTCAGGTTTATTGTTGGTTACTACTACCTACTGGTACCATGTTACTGGTAACGTGATAGTACATATTGTAGATACTCACGTAAAATTATGAAAAGGTCAATGATTATGTGAAAAAAGGGGAAGGCGCACGGCTTTAGGACCACAACCACTATGGACAAGATCAGCGATCCGTCAGACATCAGCACACAGATAAACAGAGTAAGCACTATGAGCATGAGAATTCTTGAGTATGTCTGGAACAGAAATAAGTAAAAGTAAAAAAAATGAACCGACTTCAAACACCCCTACCATTTCCAAATTTCCCTTCATTGGGTCTGGCAACATTAAGCGCTGACTTCCTTATCATGGGGGCACGTTTGAAATAAAATCATGAAATACGGTTATCAAACGACTAAAATATCAGCGAACAACCCAACAAAAAAAGTATCCTTTTTTGGTTGAATTAAGAAAAATCCTTTTTTGAGAATTATAGGTATTCCGCCCTAGAATACGCAATTGCTGATAATGGGACATTTCTACTTAACGTGAAAAATATGGTTTATAAAACGACGGACTTTTTCTTATTTAATAAAATAGTTACACAAAATATGAAACGTTTATATTAATTTCCTATATGCATGCATCTACTATAACATCTGTCAGACTTCCTAGAACGTTTAAATTCTGTATACTTGGCTCCCGTCCCAAAGGAATGAAATATGAACAGAAAATATCAAATTTAATTCTATGGGTGATATTTAGAACATGAAGTGTTATAACAGCTTTTCCCTTAGTGTCCTAAATCGATTTATTATTGACATTGCAATGAGACTGGGAGTTTTAGACGTATCGTACCTTAACCTAACTTTTGTCTTTTCACAAACCGGGCAATAGGGCAGTGAGTATCTAAAGAGAAGAGAGAATTAGGTCACTCAATCCTTTTGACACGTAATGACTTTTATAGGTAACCCTTTGAAATATAAGCAAGATTTGGGCAGCATACAAATCATAAAGACAAAGGTGAAAGTGGTGTGTAAAATTTTCGATAACACTCCGATTAAGAACATAAAGGCAAGTGAATGCAGTTCCTCACATCATGAGTAGGCGCCAAGCACAAACAAAACAGGTACAATATACAGCATATCATCACCAGTATAGTGCACACCATGTTAATGAACACAGCCACTTTGCCCAGACCGTGTTCGTAACATGGCGATGTTTTCATGGAATGTATCTGAAATAAAAATAATCCGATGTATCAGTAAGCTACCAAACTAGTCCATAATGATTAGGTATAATCTATTCTACTGTATTAAGATTATTGTTTGTTTCTATGGATGGTTATTTGTTACACTTTTAGGCGAAATGTTTTGGACGGATTTTTAGAAAACTCTACAATAATATAGCTTATACCCACAACGGAATAGAATCTGGGCTATAATTATACGTTTCTTTATTCTTTCTTTCATACTCCTTCTCTCTTCTAACTAAAGAAAACATCTGTCCTTTTTTTACAGTTACCGACCAATTAGTAAACAAGCCCAACGTTTAATAAGATTTAACGCGTCCATTCTCAGGAACTGATTTACCTAACCAGTTAGCTTAATTGCCACTAACAACTTGCACACCCATAGTAATTAGTCATACTTTCGCGCAGTGCTGGATCTCCTTACCATTAAAACTATTTGCAGTACAAACAGAGTGCTTAACATTAAAATACATCCCAGTTTCAATCTAACAGACAAACAGCAGTATCTGAACACGGGCAATTTGTCGAATATGTTGTTCTTCGAAGTCGTTAGAACAGATGGCTCGCGACTTAAACTGCGTTGATCCTCGCTCATAATAAATCACATCACGTGGACAAATAAATATTGTTGTACGAAATAATCATGATTTGCATAAAAAATCGCAACAGCAACAAATAATGTAAACACATTTTTTTGACATTGTTGTCAAAATGAGGTTCTCTTTTTTACTGTACTTTAGTTTAGTTAGTCAAAGAAAGCAAGGAATAAAAGCCACACCTATATTTAGAAAAATATTACCTTGTCCAAACGCTGATCATGAGGTTCTGTTCTAAAACTTTCCTTTCACATGTTGGTGGACCGGTATGTTGCGATTGTTGGATTTTTTGAGATTTTTTTTTATTTCTATCATCATCGGCCCATACTTGTCCACTGCTGGACATAGGACATATTTCTATATTCACAGGCATAAACTCAGACTTTATAACCCTTAATAGTCAAGGCCAAGTATAATGTTCTGACCATTGGTTCTGAACTTTTCTTCTTAACCGACTTCTTTTACTTACACGCTACAGTTTCAATTGATCTCGTTTGAGTAGGTACAGTGCAGTAATCGAAATAAAAGCAAGTCAAGTAGGTAGGGGGGGGTTATTAGTTTATTGAATAAAAATATTACTATATTATGGTTCTTCCGATTCGGTTACTTGATCTGAATAAGTGTTTACAACTAAAGTGAAGTAAAAACCCACTGAAAGAAATAAAAAAAAACGTTAGTGTGTATAAACATTTTGCCGCAAAGACGGCGTTTTGTTTTTCACCGTCAGGGGGCGCGGCGTTTTTGCTGTAGTTTCAGGCTCAGACAGATCTTCGGGCGGAGTACTGTCATTACTGTCATACTTTCCAAACAAAGATTGACAGTAATGACATTTCTCCACCCGAAAATCTGTCAGAAAAACGTCAAAGATAATTCCACATTGAACTAAAATATCTCCTGCGTGGCATACGAGGCGTGCTAAAAGGGGTCATCGGGGCTGCTAGGTGTCGGAGTAAGGTGCGCAAACGGTCCCGATATGGACGACAGAGCGTGGTGTGGTTGCTGCAGTAAATTAGCAGCTTTTTTGGGATTAACGAAAGAACACCCCCTGGAGGCCCAGGAGCCACCCAGAACCAACGAAAGCTGAGGGCTACCGCGTCTGATACTGTCCTGTGGCCGTCATCTAGCGGCATTGTGTCTAGAGGATTACCTATTTGTAAAAAAAAAAAAATATTAAGGAACTGTAGCATTTCGAGGGGGTTAAGCCCTGCGGTATAATCCGAAGACGCCTCTAGGAATACGTGTCAACAATTATTATTTTTATACTGGGTGATTGAAAAAATGTCGATCGGTATAAATGAGAGACCTACCAGCAGAATAAAATATGAGAGCAATGATATCGCCAGGGTTGCATTTCAGCAGGATTACCCTGAAGCACGAGAAGACAGTGTAGGCAACAGCAATGCCAAATGTTGTCATTGACATTACTATGAAAAAACCAATTATTACTCTATGACGCTGAAAAAAAAAAAAACATTTAGTTTTATACAACAGGTACAGAATATAAGTACTTATATCCTATGGTCTAACAGGATCTGATGGTACAAAGTGAAAAAATAAACTGACGCTAACAATTACTGTGGGGATATTCGAGTAAAACGTTTTGCACCTTTACGATTCACCAACAAAAATATTCTTTGTTGCCATATTTAAGTTTTAGAAATATTTTTTTTGCCTTTATATCCTGGTAGGTCTATAGGTAAGGTAGGTAAATAGTTCATGGAAAGTTACTCCAAGAAAACATTCCTTTTTATCGCAAATAATATCTACTCGGCCAATATTCTCAAAAAAATGCTCCCAGTAGGTACTTTTACTGTAGGTATTGAGCAATATAGTGAAACACAAATAAACTTGGTGAAATTGAATTAGTCCCAGACTAGTAACGTTAAATAATTACCAAAAGTACTCCAAATAAAAATGCAAAGCTTGTACATAGAAGTCCAGCACTTGTTAAAAACAATATCCACTTGAATATGAGTAGGATGCCGTGATTGGCGTAGAGATTTCGGCAGAGTGGGTGCATACTGATAGACATTTGATGACTGCAAACAAACTGAAAAAAAGAGAGAAAACAAATAGATACAGAGACTATATTTTTATACACTTGATGTATCTACCCCTCGCGAGGTTTTACACGCAATTAATCCCGTTCCAGTGGGCTTACTATGATTTAAGGTTGGCCAAGTAAGTGGTCTATCAGTTTTAATAATACTTCCTGTGTCACTAAAATATAATAGGGTACAGTAGTTAACTGTAACCACAAAAACATGAACCTTAATGACATTCATATGAGTTTCAAACTTAGGGTGGTGGACCAGATTTTTCGCCAACTGTAAACGTCTTACTTTAAAAGAATTGAGAATTACTTTACCATAGTCCAGAAAGCGATAACAATGCAACCAATTCTCAAATGCCGTAAGCAACAGCAAAATCTCCCAGTGTGAGGTAGCCAGGGAATTACGCGCATTCTTATGTGTCACAATATCCTGTTACCGAAAGTTATTTAATCAAAATTAGTCATCGACAATATTTATTTTATTGTTATCAATGTGAAGGAACCAAAACATTCGGTGAACACTGAACTTTTGATTGTTCACCTATTCTACAATTTCTAGGATACGTGTTTATTACAAATGATTACAAATTCATTATCAAAACAATTAATCAATAATCGTTGACAATTAAGTCATCATCTCGGTATGTGACATTTGAATTTGTCAAACACATCACTGCTTTATTTTTCACGAACTCTATTCACAGATTCTTGATAGAGCCAGCTTGATTGACTTTCTTGACACTCTTTCATACAAAGGCGCAGCACATATATCTAAAACTCTCTCTCTACTGTCCTAAAATTGCCACTTGACAGGACTTTGCTTATAGGAATATCGTCGATTGAAGGCATACCCATGGACAAGACAAGCCTCAAAGACTTGGAGCTGCCCAGTCATTAAACTAACCTCGTTTTCGTGTAACCCACCAGTGCGTCTTTTCCCATTTGGCTTCCCCAGCAAGAATATGCTCGGACTGGTTAAGGCACCTATACTACCTACCTACAGAAGATTTGAAGGAAAGTGCAGTGAAAAGTACTCGAAACAGGAGAGTATGTATGAATTCAGTCATTAATTAATTGATTCATTCATTCACGACCGTAACAAACGGAGAGTGGGCATATAGTATTTACCAACCGACCCTTCTAAGAGACCGGCGAGACGTGTATGATTCGAAAATTAAACTAAAAAAGGGAGCAATAAAGGAGAAAATTTATTACGGCTGACAATAAAGAATAGAAACAGAGTCTTCTTTGTATTGTTTGTCCTTATTATAAAGCTATTCAGGTGATATCATCAAATAGCTGGAGCAGGCAGAGTTCTTAGCGAAGATGGAACTAGCATCATTCTGTAGGAGTTCATGACCCACAGTAAGTACAGCCAAACTGAAAATAATAACAAATTGTAAATAAGCAGTGTAGTGAAATTGAGGCCTGAAAATAACCCTTCATGTTTCGATTTCAAAATTAAACATGACCGTGATACAGTTAATTTTAAAATCATGGACATGGGGAAACGTTACCACGGTATTTCATAGAGGATCTATGACGTTGCTTAATTCAATGGGGAATATAATAATTTTGAATTCCACAATTTATGTGATACATAAGTTAACATGATTTTTCATTATCACAAAAACAATGTCATGTAAAATTCACCATTGCAATAAGTCCCGTATCTAAAACAACATCAGTACTCTAGTCTCACTGGATCATAATTTGTATCTTATACACAGATACGAATATAGCTACGATGAATGTTACTTGACCAGAGATCAGACACGAGTTTAAGGGGAAAGTTTCAGGATAGGTCTCCAAGAAGATGGATTGTATACTCACATATGACATCAAACAGGGAGAACATGCAGTCGAAGACAGGGAATGCGCCACCTTTCGTCACGCACGCCGTGATATACAGCATAGAGTAGACAAAGGATAAAAACACAGCTATAAAAGCCAGTACTATGAACAACATGCACATCGATTTCTCTTGATTCTGGAAAATATAAAAGACAGTTAAGTTCATGCATTTATACATAAGTATACCTACATAAGTCATGTCTATAATACTTAGTGGCGTGGACAGAACCTTTGTCTTGACTATCCGAACAATTAGAGATGTGTAGCACAAAGAGACAATCAAGCTGTTGTTTGTGAAATACGAGCATTCCATCTCAATACAGAGTATTGGTGTTAACAAAACGATGTTGGATAGACCCAACACAGTACCGTGTGTTCAAAACAATGCTGGGCATACCTATTACTATGTGACATGTTATATCTAGCAACAAGTTATATGGTTAAATGGTGTGGTATAAAATTCAAATAAAAATAAAAGGGAACAGAACTCATGTGGCTGTTCACCAAGCTTTTGATACAATTGTTTGAATCCATTAACGTTATTTATATTAAAGGATTCGCACAGAATACGGCATGTGGGTTTAAAATTGAATAGGGCATACCTGACGCATCATACACAGCAGCATTATACTGCACAACACGAGCATGGTGTCAACAGCAAGCGAGAGCCAGCCGAAAACTTGGACCACAGTGACTAGGATGTGGCGGGAATTGCTATCAATACTGCCGCTATGAGCTTCATCTGCTAACATCGTAGCTGCAGGTACAGGAGTTGGAGGACTATCTGGATTCACAATGCAGGACGGCCCAAGTCCTGAACGGGCGCCGAAACCAAAGCTGACCTGAAATCGACACAGTCAAGATACTTTACTAGAGCTTCCATACAATATTTGGCGTGCAAGTTAAAAAGTAATTTCCGCTCTTACAATTTTGCTGAAGGATATGTCAATGATATCTGGCTGGGTTACTCCCGAGGACACGAAACAGGATATCCGTACGACGTACGAGTGCCGCACCAGGAGCCATGTCATCACGGGACTCGATACCTGGAATTGACATAAGATAATTCACTTTAGTACGCGCTCATACATTTCATAGAAACTAAAATTTAGATAATAAATTTCTGGATCAGTTCAGCACTATTACTATTCAGCAGTGGCGTGCACTGGCTTTTACGACAAGGTAGGCAATATTCCCCAAGGATTGATATCTATTTATAGGTAACTTGTCTTTACGATATGTCGGTACCTACATAGGTATGAAGGTACGGACATATGTGAGGACAAGAGTGAGTACCTACCTAGGTACTCACCCACAAAACACAGGGCCTTCGTTAGCCTATGTCGTGATTACAAAAAAAAAGGATCTAGCAATAACTCTATTACTAAGTCGGGTAACCAAAATACTAAGGTAGGCAGTGTCTTTTTGTCTATATGGTGTGCACGCCACTGCTAATCAGTCCTGCTACGGCTATGGAGACTAATCATTGATAGATATAGTGGCATTACTTTTCTGACAATAACAACTATCGGCGTTCTAGACGTGGCTAATAGAACGGTTTTGAGTTAGAAGTGATACCAGGAATGAGTACTCGGAATATAGTGAGATGGATCCCATTGAGCTGTTTCCTCGTCAGTTCCTAGAACTATGTCCGCACATCATTTTCTCACGTACCGTTGAAGAAACAAACACTTACTATGGCCAAAACAGCGATGATGGCGGCAGCAGTCTTCAAGTCTGTGATACAGCAGCAGTTACGCGCCCGCGGGAGGTTGGCCAGACACTTCATGACCCGTTTTGTGTTTACTTACATAGAGGTTACCAAAATAATTTGAAGGTGATTGACCGGTGATAACGTCATTTTGGGGACCATAGATAAGTATGAATCGATGCATAACTTTTGTGGTTTCTTAGCCATTACAGTCCTACCTTGATATTTCGGAAAGTGGTTACAGTGATATAGGCAATTAACAGTGATATAGGGTTAATTGCATTTTTTTTTTTACTGTGTACCTACTGCCTATAAGTATGGTTGGTACCTATCTGAGAGACAAGCCTGACTGGTAGGTACATAGCTGTCCCCTTGAACGTAGTGGCTCAGGCTGTTCCGGGGGCCCCGGCAATAACGCGGGAGTGGTCACCGTTGGGTTTTAGTGGGAGCGAGTCCCACATAACCCCGCCGCTGTCCCCGTTAGCGGTGGGGTAGCCATAACGGATTTCCCCACGATAAAAAAAGGTGCATAGCTGTCAGTATACCAAGCTATAACCAAAGTACAACCAAAGTACAAGCAGCTAAGTAGATGCCCCGCGATTTGTTCCGAGCTCAAACTATACACAACTAGACTTGCAAGAAGTGTACGACCCTCAAAATGTATGCCAGTTGGATGTACCTACTTCTGGATCCAAACTGCCACTTTTGCTACCAAAATTACAGTTTGGATCCAGAAGTACATCCAACTGGCATACATTTTGAGGAGGGCCGTACGCCGTAAGGGACAGAAGATGAATATTTCTTTCTTTTTCACACCTGCATTTTTATCATATCGTTGTCTCGTTCTATTCTAAACGTCAGTGTCGGACTGCAAGTCTATATAGTTGTTTTTGGTCTGTGGTTCCGAGTATTTTTGAGCGACTTCAATGGAGAATTTTCTCTGACGTTTTTCTAAAGGAAACCGCATCAAAAGTCCGTTGCGTGGTTTTAAAGATCTAAGCATACATTCGGACAGACAGCGGGAGGCGACTTTTTTTGTAGCTGACCCGGTAAACTTTTTTTTGCCAATATATATCGCACAGTTAGAACAAAAGTGACACAAAACGACATGTGTCATTTTATGAAATTGAACCTTAACACAAAAGATACAAAACTTAAATTACAAAATCGGCGTGTTTCCGGTTGGGTCCTTATTGTTCTAACTATGCGATATGTACTTTAAGTGTGTCCCTGAAATATGCATGTATAATACGTGTAAACCTTCACAGTGGGGTTTTTGTTTTGTACTATGCATTGATTGATTATATGATTGACTATAGATGTTTTAAGACTGTTTACTATACTGCATGATAGAAACGAATGATATTGGTATATTCCACTCACGAGGGCAAATATTATCGTCATGCGAATTTCCTTGACAAATTGCTACATTCCCGCAAACATGATTTACTGTAATAATATTTATCTAACCAGTTTTCCGCCCGGAACTAATATTGTTTCTATGTATACCTATATCTGTTAAGGCATAAAACGTTTCATGTATGACGGAAACGCTAATCGTATACTTAGAACCATTGGTATAAGAGTTGTTTTGCCTTGGCAGGCAATTCCAGTTGGGTAGTTAGATAGGCCCATCCCTAACTCCCGCTTTGGCACAATAAAAGCCCTAAAGCCCGCGAAAGCCTGAGGGCGCGATTCTGGAAGCGCGAGGGATTTACTCAGCGTTTGGGCTGAGACAGGGTGTTTTTTTTTCTTTTAGGTATATACATTTGTTACAAACATACCTATAGGTAATAGTGATTACTAAAATAAAAAATAAAATATTTTACTTGTAGCTGTAAGTTTAGTAAATAATATATTGGTTTAAATATTAGTAGTAGTTAGTTTTGAGAAAAATACATCTCAACTAAATAATTTTCCTAACTACGAGTATAATGTAAATATTTTTTTAAAGAAACACGCACTGACTGTATATAAATAGTTTAAACTGGGTATTACGGCGCAAAAAATATCCAAAGGTAAGCATTCAGCTTACCTTCGTTATTTGCTCGACGTTTCGACACAGTTACATGTGCCGTGGTCACGAGCTGACCTATACACTATAAAGACTCTTCCAATCTCCCAAAGGTTGGAAGAGTTAACTACTACGTATAAGGCAGCAGCAGACGTTCGCATTTTACAAATCAGTGGCCTTGCTTTACGCCGATGATGTAATAATTATTTGAATTTTTACGTAGGTACGTAGGTATTTATATATATACGAATTATCTACGTATTTTGTTTAAATATTTTACACCTTCAAATTCATGGTTATTACAAATCTATATATGTATAGCAATAGCAAAAGTATGTGCCGACACAAAGAACACGCTATTTTTTTTAAATTAAAATCACATCGGTTCTCCAAAACAATAAATATACCAAAACAATCACTCTGTATATGACGCAGGCGCTTTTATAATATTGGAGTTTGTTATACGAGTGCTGGGGGCCTCTTAACAAGATTACTACGAGATATAAACGGCCCAGATAATGTCGGCCGAGTAAGCTTTGCCAGAAGGTTGCCAATGAAATTGAAATTCAGTTAAAGTCCGCAAGTAATAAACTTAGAGGGAACTTCCCTATTTGGGTTAAGATAATTATATAAGTTCCGTAGCTGAATTCTACCATGGAACGTAACATTTTGTGTGCATAAGAACCAAGACGAAGACTCCGAGTAATGATCTTAGAAACATTGTTGGGCTCGTTAATATGAACAACTTTTACTATGGCGACAATGCGGATAAACGCAAAATTCTTTTTATCTCTACCTATAGAAAATAGACAAATTTTTTCCTCGGGAGATGACATTTAGTATGGGGATTTTTTTTACATGTTCCCACATTGTCGCCATAGGAAAAGTTATTCATATTGACGCGCCCAACAATGTTTCTAAGACCATTACTCGGGGTCGTTTTACACTCTGTATATTATGTACCGACTCTTACTTGCACGAAGTATTTGCTTAGAGATACCTAGTACTTACTTCACACAACTACACACACTATACTAATTACATTACTAACTTCAGATGAAATTAATAGGTACTAAATGCCCATCAAATCGCCATTCTGATGCAAACTTTTTCTTTTTTTGCTGTGAATTTTAGTAACTTTAATGTACAGTTTATTATTTTCCATTCCTTAGCGAGTGCCTCAGTGAACCTTCCTATAATGTACCTATTATTTACGGCACGACACACACGATCACGGTACAAATTATTGCCTAACACTTTGTATAATTTACTGCGCCATTGCCCAACATAATTTAATAGAATAAGCCGGCGCAAGTTTCATATACTTATGGAACTTTCTAAGAGATAATGACGAAAGATTACCGCCCGCCTTCGCTCCGTGACAAATCGGCTGAGATTAACATTTCTCATAATAAAATGAGGAATATTTTCTAATGTATCTCGCCGATGTTTAGATTAAAATTATTAGTTTTGAATTAGTGACGAGTTTATATAGGTGCCTACGTCCCGTAGTTTCGCTGTCTTGCAAATTGATATCAGACTTAATAGGTATAAACAACGAATAGTAGAGTCAAGGAATAAACGTAACACTTGCGATTTTTTTTTCAATTGCTTCGGTTTTAAATACTTTAAATTTTTTGAATTACATAAATAACTAAATAACCTTGCCCAATTTCTTAACTGTACCCGAAAGTACTTTGATACTACCTATGGGTAGTTTGATGTGACGTAGCTTGTGAAACTACCTTGGTACATCACGCGTGAACGGCTGTAGCGATTTCGCTAATTATTTATTTGTAGTAGCTGGCTAATACCGAGTGAAGGTTCATACTAGAGAAAAGAATAAGTAATGTATGCGTATAATTCCAAACCAATATTCATACTAAGGGTAGGACAACGTCTGTAGGTTGGCTATTAAGTTTATCTAGGATCTCAATAGGTAAGTCATTGAAAATTCCCTAAATTGAATTTGCAATACATATATTTTATGTTTGTTTTCTAAACCTTCGAAGGTTTCTCTGGGAATGAAAAAAAGGGCAATAAACCCGAGCCGATGTCTATCTGAAGCCAACTGAACCGAGTGATCCTTGTTTGTTTCGAATTCAATTCGCAAAGTGGAAATAACAATAAATTTCAGTCATTGGACGGGCACCTGCGCCGCCGGCCATTCGATCCCGATGCTATCGATACGTGAATCGAATACTTAGAATACTTTAATCGAATCGAATTCCCAGAGCGTCTGTTCGTAAGAAAAGTCGGGATATTGAGTTTTTTAAGAATATAGTGTTTCCTAATTTTATCTAATATATAGCTAATAGGTATTATAAAGAAATGAACTTCCACTCTATGCCGTCCCCGTGGGAAATTGGGAATAAAATATAGCCTATTAGATATTGTAAAGTCTACACAAAATAAATGAATAATCACTAATAATAATATTTGCTACAGTTTTATACTTTTTTTATATAAATAAAGCTGGAGTAAAAAACTGAATGTCAGAATGCGCAACGTTCCTAAACAAACCCACTGTTAAGTTAACTTCATTAAGTAAATGATGATGTAAAAAAATGGTCTATCAGTTTCGATGACACTTCCTGTGTTACTAAAATATCAATAAGGTAGAGTTGGTGTATTGTGACAAGTGAACAATGAACCTTAATGTTTAATGACATACATATGAGTTTCAACCTTAAGGTGGTAGAGCAGATTCTTGGCCGACTGTACCTACGTAAGTTTTCTCAAAATGGCTTCTAGGTATCTTAATTAGCTAACGGACGATTACAGATTTCCAAACCGGGAATCAATCAGAATTTACAACTTACAACTCGATGAAATATCCGTAATTACTAATTGACCACTTCGAACGTTTCTGTTTAGTTAGTTGTGATTTGATATCCTTGATTGCGATGGCAGCACTATCTGCCTTTTTGATTATGACATAAATATAGGTACTTCACGCCTTTTAATCCTAAAGCGGGGTCGGAAGAAGCGTTTGCTGAGAAAACGTTGAATGAAATTTGAAATTAAAAAAAAAATGAAAATTGCTTAACATCAGGCAGGATGGTGGTCAAACGCTTGTTCATAGTGATTAAAAAAAAATACTTACGGTTCACTAAGCGTGACACGGGTTAAACCCATTGCCGATACACAACCCTAACCCTAAGACACATTGTGGTGTGCGGGTTTCATGACGTAGTTGTTCTTCATCGTACGAGCGTTAGATTTTTGATTAGAGTGTCTTATCGGTAATGCAGAAAAAAAATATGGACTACGTAGGTACGTTAGCAGTCGGCCGAGTGGTGATGGCACATAGAATGCATGTGGCACCACCGCAGCCCAACTTTTTCCGTCGTAGTGGTCGCCTCTCCAGAGAGCAGCAGAGCGCTCTGTGAGTTAAACCACTACACCACTGCGATCGCCAACCCGCCTGCCGAGCGTGGCGATTATTAGCATTTCCCCCCCAAATGATAATGGAAATCATTGGACCCTCGTCCAGCAGTGGAAGTCATGTGGCTGATGATGAACAGTCGACCAAGAATCTACTATTATAAGATTGACATGGTGAATGTCGATGGTCGCGAGTTCGATTCCTTTATGGCTAGCTTCAATAGCTTACCTTAAGGATAATGGGTAATTTTTATATACTTTTAATAATCTTTATGTTGGTTATATCAAAAATCTATGAAAGTAAAACACCAATAACGTAAGTAAATAGAACATATTTTAATTTTGCTGTGAGAAATGTTTTATTTATGTATGTATTTAAACATAATATATATGTAAGTATATCAGTCTCTTGTCACCCATATTACGGGATATCCTAGTTTGGGTTCAAGTGAACATTTGAAATGTCCCAGGATAGTATTTTTTAGGTATTATTTATTTCAAAAAGCTCGTCGGTGCATGTCCCGTACAATGATATGCGTAAGATGGCTGGCAGAAGCTGGATGTGAGAAGCCGAAAACGAATAACAGTGGCGTACAATTGGAGAGGCCTATGTCACGCCAAGCCTATGTATGATAATGATGATGCATGTCAATACCGCTGATGAATGATTGCAAAAGTTTTATGACTTGTGTTTAGTTACTTGAAAAGTGTGAGTAATACTAATAAGTGTTAGTGAAGGTGAAAGTTAGACTTTAACGAGACAGTGTAAGAAGAGTAGCGACCGCTCTATAGGTAATGGACATAGCAATGCTAATAGGAAAAGACATATGACTTTTAAATTAACTGTACGTATACATTAACCCTTAGCTGCATATTTTTTTGTCTTATTAAAAACCTATCCTTCTTTAATTATGTGGCCTGCATCATGGGAAAAAAAGTAGTTGAAAAGTAGCAAAAAACGAGTAGTTGTCTAAAGTCAAAACTGCGTTCATACGTATTAGTTGTACCTTGGACAATAATTTAGAATAAAACATCTGTAGATGGGATGGCTACAAAAAAACAATATTCGTGGAAAATTATACTGATGTAGTATTATATCAATATGCAGTTAAGGGCTATTTTTATCGCTTCTAAAGTAAAAAAAAGTTTTTCAAAAGTCTTCTGTTTCGTATTATTGTACATTTGTCTCGAGTGCTGATTAGCTAAAGTATTTTAAAACGTAAATAAAACAACCTTTACTTAACATCGAGGGACAACCTTTACCTACATTTCACGTTTCTAGCAATAACTGATACACTTTCAATGTTAACGATTAGAATTATTATCAGTGTATTTCTTATAGAGTCGTTTTAACAGAATATACATGCATCTACGTCACGTTTATTTAAACTCCAATATTTACTAGAACTTTTAATGCAATCATTAGTACTGGCTTGCTTCAATCTCCTTACTTGTTTACAACCTGACATAATTATGTACCTGTTATTTTATTTCTATTTGTATCTTTCATGTCAACGAAACAGGTAACTTGGAAGAGATCGCTTTCAGCGATAAGGGCGCATTTTGTCCATATATGTAGTACCCTAGTATACAATGAAATGTTAATTCATTCAATAATAATAGGACAATTTATAATAGCTCGTGGAGTTTGGAGTGTGGAACTTTTTCGTATATTTCGTACCAATTAGGTAAAAAAGCTTTTTTTAACTCTACAATAAAATACACATTAAAATTTTCTTATTTTACTTACCTACAAATATTACTCCATAGAGCCCGAGCCAATACGAATCTTATTAAAATCGTATTTCAAAATAACTAATATAAATGTAATAATTCATAGATTTAGCAGGAGTGCCAGTGTGGGCGGCTTCAGCCCAGTTCTAGGAAGGTCTCGTCGTGGCGCTGCTCGTGCGCACTACCGGGAAACGTCAGAATATTTCATACTCTCCTAACACCGACTTGCTATGCCGCTATATCTCAATTTTTTCCCGTGTCATATAAATCTTATAATAATACAATCCAGTGTTTTATTCATTAAGATGTAGACACTTTTACGACTTGAGCGTCGCGGCGCGGCGAGGGGCGACTTAGACGAGCTTTGATGAAAAAAGTTTTTCCTTACTTATGCTCACTTTTATCTATGGTTGCAACATTAATTACTTGCCTACTGCGTTACCTCACCCAGTAATGAGATTTCGCCTTAATGCCTCTCGTCTTTGTTATACTTAAACGGGATTGTTTAATTAAACTTCGTTTTATGTATCTGCGATAATATTCCCGGCCACTTGGACGTGAGATAAAAACGACTTTTTTATTTAAGTATATAAATAGGTAATATATAGGTAGAGAAGGATATTTTTACATTAGAAGACAGTGAATATGCTTTGGAATCTTTACTGCTTTTACAATTCCTTTTATCACTGCTCTAGAGAAAAGAAAAAAAAGGACTCTTTTCCAAGATAAGAAAATATGGTGAAATATAAGGCAGTAAAACGCTGAAGACATCACGTAGCGAAAGGTCTCGAGATCGTTTTATGTGACGGTTCGGGACTGCACAAAAGAAAAGCGAGCGAGCGGTACGTGCCCTCGCTGCGCCGAGCACAGACATCACCCTTACAAAAACTTTATAAACCATTATTCCTGTCTCACTTTATTCAGAGTAAACGACAGAGAAACAAATGTGAACTAGCATAGAAAACCCGTACGATTCGATCTCACACATCAAACTCGTGCCGTACTTAATATTGGTGGGAGGCATTGTAACATGTTTTACGATATTGGCGATGTGTTTACCCTTCTAAGCAGAAATAATCTAGTTTCTAAGACGTTTTGTTTTTGCAAAAAAAAAAAAAATATCCCCAATGTGAAACTGTAATAAGCTACCTCGACGTAGTGAGTCAGTCGTTCTCATTACGACAATGTTGGGCGAACGTCTAAATTACGTAGCGGGGCAAGTCGAGCAAGAGTTATAGGAGCATAAATTGAGAGGAAACGCCCCGTCAGGTTATTGGGCGCGGTGCCCCGCCACGCTCAGCGGGGTCCCGGCGGACAGCCGACCGCGCGACGTGTTATTGGTTACTGTCTTAGGAAAAAATTGGGAATAGTTGTCTATTGATAAAAAAATAAAGGTTTTTCTGCTCACATTCAGTTTCGAGGTACCTAAAGTTACGAGGTACCTAGACTTACTGAAGCCAAATGCATTGTAATCGTAATAAACATTTCATTCACTAGCTTAATACAGGTACTTGTTGTCCCGACAAACTTTATTTTTCCATAATGATAGCAGATCCACTTACTAAGATGATAGGTTAAATGTAAACCTGCATATTGTCTGTAAATTCGCTCAATAAGTATTCTAGAATGGTTTGTCCCGATACAATCTTCAAGCCCAAAATTTTGTTGAAATAACGTTGTCACAATGCAAAACGTTTATTTCGGAGTCATATTGTTAACTCTCGGGGATAGATCCCGACTGCGGACGTAAAAACACAAAAACGTTTATTGTCTTAAATCACGTCTCCACAAAAGTGTTCAGTACCTACTGTAGGTAGATACATACTTACCTCCTTATATGAATAAACACAGTTACTTACAAGTGAACTTTCACAACAGTATTCTCATTTTGGTGAAATATTACCGCGAGCGTCTGATAAATAAATGAGAAATTACGAGGCAGTTTCTGTTGCAGTAAAGCCATAAATGTGTACAGTGAATTTCGTTTTGATACAAATATATCTCATTTGGCGCGTGCAAATTTATTGCACCTTCATACGATTCTCGAATGTTCTTATAATTCTGCACCTATATTATTATAGCTAGATATAAGTATCACCTGTTATCTAACTAAAGGTCAGCGTAGCTATAATAGCCTCAAGGTGTTTTACTTCACCTGAACCTCTCGCTATTTATTTACCAACAGTACATACTTAGATTAATTACATTAAGTTAAAAGTGTTAAAACACTGAAATGTTAAATTGCATTAGCAAGACAATTACCTGAAGTTGGTCAGTAGTAGGTAAAAGAAAAGTCCTAAAATCTTAACTCGAGTTGCAATGCCACGTCTGTTGGTTCTTCAGTTACTGAAACGAATTACTTCATATGAAATGAATTATCGTTTTATTAGAGTTCTAACCTCACCGACACATGTATTATAACATTATAGTAATGCAATATAGTTATTGAGTATGTTCATAGACCTACTTAACTTTAAATTCGTGAATACTGTTTGTAAACATGTGGTGGATACTGTTTGTAATTTATATTTGATTATTTTTTTGCATAATTTCTGTCCTCGTAGACCTACTTAACTTTAAATTTGTCGGTATTAATTCTAAAATTTAGTACTTATAGCCCATATTTGTCCACTACTGGACACATATATATTACATACATACTCCTTTTTTTGCACGCCACTTTGCACCTGTGTTCGGCTTCTCGCATCCAGTTTCTGTAATATCCTTCATAAAAGGCATACTGTATAGTTCATCGAGCATTCCTTGTAAATAAACAATGACTAAAAAAGTATTCAAAAAGAAAAATTCCGTAGATCGCAATCAACAACGTTACAGCCACGAAGCTAAGATGTCGCAGACGCTGAACCACTATACGCGACGTATACAATAGTTATTTATGTAGACATATTATATCGTGTCTAGAGCGAGAGACGGTGGCAGGTGGGATCGTAAAGTATGCATTTTATGGAAATATAAGATAACTTGTACGACAAGGCGCGGGCGTAATCTTCCCGCTATGTATATTTTATAAGGAGACACTCACTGGC
Organism: Conopomorpha cramerella; assembly: GCA_012932125.1. Taxonomy (NCBI): domain Eukaryota; kingdom Metazoa; phylum Arthropoda; class Insecta; order Lepidoptera; family Gracillariidae; genus Conopomorpha; species Conopomorpha cramerella. Next base: position 92,940 of record SJJU01072737.1, on the reverse strand, counting down.
TATGCGAATATGCTATCACTATAAAATTCTATCGAAAAATAACTTTACGTTTTATATTTCACGTCTAAAATAAGCTTGAAGCTTGTGTGACACTTTTGTTGTCTGGCTGTACTACAAATTATTTAGTTATGTAACTTGTGTGTCCTTCTCTGTAAAAAAATAACAATCTAGAGCCCATTCACGAAAGAAAGACTAGTAGGTGTCAGAGTTGAAAAAATATGGTGGAAAATAAGTTGAAGCCTACTTCAGATGCAAATGCATTTAGAAAGACGCTATTTTACATATGTAGAATTTCTCATTTAAAACTTACGGCCCCGTTTTTTAAAGTATAAGTAATCGCAGTATTGCATTCATGTAACTTAAAACTAACTAGTTCGCTTTACAACCTGTCGGGTAAAAGACAAATTGTAATGAAATATCGTAGAGTACGCGCCTTAGATTACTAATCGATAGATATATAATATTTCACCAACGATGTAATATTATCCGGTATTGCTGTCACAAAAGATACTTCATACACTACTATTCATAACATAGCACATAAATATCCACCCCTCTTATGATAATTCTTGAACCCTTTGTTACGCTAAGAAAATTAATAGGGTAGTAGCGAATATCTTTATTTTCATTTCACCCGCCGCCGCCATGTTTGTCTCTCGACTCCGAGTCACTCCCGAATTGTCGATCCTATAGAATCGATATCCGATGCCAATAAAATTGTTCCGATTCTCGAATACATAAAATGGATTCCCGGAGCTTTACTACAAGGCTAGAAGAGAAGGGGTTTCCCATTTTATAGTCCCAAATTTGCATATAAAGTAACCATTGAAGAAAAGCGATCTTCGTTGTAAGTATATCTCGCTTGTTGTTGTTCCTTTTTTTCCCTCTTCTTTTCTTATTCATTGCTCCGCCGCTGGAGGCACGGCGTTAGGGTTTTATGGCTCATGATGTGTTCCCAGTTTAAATTACTGCTGATTTATTTGTGTGAAACAACTTTGTGCTGCCAAAGCTATAATCAGATCATAATCTTGTAAGTTTTGCTCACTATCGCTGCAAATTCTATTGTGTAAAAACTTTTGGGGTGTTACGTTGAGTAAACACTGTGCATGTATAAGAATTTAACTCGTAAATTCTGGTTTTATATCTTGATATGTCGATTAAGGTAAGATTATTTTTATTTTTCATTTTTACAGATAAATGGATTACCGACGGCGGAGCGGGATCATGCAAACCGTTTAGAAAAGGTCATCGTACTTTGTCACAGGTATGTATTTTCGAATCCCGTCATAAAATTCTGTCTTCATAAAATTGAAAGTATCTTACCTTAAGCACGAACCGTCATGCACACTTTAAAAAGGCTGACAAACTTGCTCATACTTTTAACTTGACTTTTCGAAGCTATGCTCTATAACTTGACTATTGAGAAAATATCACTGTCTGCTATCTGAAGTAATCGACGAATAGACGAAAAATAATCCGTAAATAATTTGAGAAATCTAAAAGTATAGAATAGCTTCGAAATCCATCGTTTTTTTTTAATTCCAACCATATCCACCACTTGCAATATAATATCATGCATTGGTTGGCCCAAAGCCCGTGGGTGTACGAGACCGGTTGTTTCGAGAATAAAGAAGAAAAAAAAAACAATTTAATTGAAGATAAGACACCGCCCTCAGAGGTCTAATAAACTGCGTACATTATTATTATTGTGTTGAAGTTGTCAGTTTACGATTGTACATTATCTCTGGTGAGCTACACGTTGGAACATGGGCCCCGTATCTGGACATGGAACCGGTTGGAATTCGGATTTCTGTTGGGAAATAATACCAATCTCTGAATATTGTGTCCGCTGCAAATGTACAGACGCACTTTAATCGAAACATTTATTATTTGTGCGTTGGTGTATGACCCTGATGGTTTTCAAATAAGGCTTTTAGCTGAGAATGTTATTTGTTATTTATGTGTCGTTTTTCCCGTTAACAATTCATCAGTGACGTTGTTGCCTACCTGTCATGAATAGGTTTTTTGCTTAGTTTGATTATTTTATATTTCCTTTGAAAATTAAAACTTTTCCTATGAAAAAGTGGAAGACACCAATTTAATCTTTATGCAGTGTCAAACACTGTTTGTAATTTTTGTTCTAGAATATTGACATCTTGCTCTACTGCACCCCTGACAGTTAATTATGCAAATTATTTTATTTTTAATAATAGTAAAATCATAATTGCCCCAAAAAGCATCGTAAAATCTTTCGGAATAGAAATGTGTATTAAATCCGGATTAGATAAAAGCTTAGCTCTCTTAATTGAGATTTGAAATGACTAGAAAAATAAAATCGTAAAACATATTGGTTTCGCTAGAGAATTAAAATGACAGAATGTTTAATAGTTATTAATAAGAACCTATTAATATGCTTCAAATTTGTACCTACTTATATTTAGAATTTCAGCTAGAAACTTGTAAAATTGGCAAACTTTTTGGGCACTAATATTTTCTGTAAGAAAACATGACGATTTTAAAAATATATGTGAAAAATGTGGAATTGTTTTAGAAGTACGAAATAAATTCTAGTAGATAATCACTCTAGATTCTTCCTAAAATATAAGTATTAAATATACCAAAGAGCAATTGTACATATATTAAAAAAAACTCTAATATACATAAAGTCATCATCTATGAAAGATAAGTAGGTAGATAGACTTGAATAACACTTTGCCTGAAATGGAATCTACCATGGAAACACAAAATATTAATAAAATTAACATAAAATCTGTATTTTTTAATGTAATAAATTAAACATTTTGACGAAGACTAAAAGTTTATACCTATTGGAAGATATTGATAATATTGGAAGATTTTTTCAACAAAAAAATAAATATTTTGGGATGTTGAAGTAACTATCTATGGCCTTTAATAACCGTTACCCTCTGCAGTAATTATATGTCACTTTTGCAAACCATAATTTGTTTATAACTAATCTTGTGATTTCTTTACCTACCCACTAAGTATTTTACGAACCTAATGAAAAAATCTTTACTTCATTTTCCTCAATGGCCGCGCGTGCGCCGCCGTATGTCATTTTGACGATATTTATCCCAATTAGAACCATTTTAAGACCAATTACCAAAATTATGTAAAGGTTACTAAGTATTCATGACCCAACTCTTACAAGTGCAAGCAAAATTGCAAGTGTTCACAAAGTTGCAGTGCATTTTGACCGAGCACTCTGGACATTTTGCAAACAGCAGTTAAGTGATAGTTATGACGTTTTTATAGGCAGTTAGATTCATTTTTATTACGCTGCTGTTTGTTTTACTGCACCTTCCGCTAGAGGTCGCCTTACGATTTTCCACGCCGACCGAGCAGTTAAGAGGTGGTAGGTATGGATACATTTTTTCGTTCATACTCTTTTATTATTTTTTTCTCACGGGGGTCATTGTGGAAATTATGACGTCGTGTTTATGATTCATTCGACACTTTCGATTTGCCGAACGATTTGTTTTACATGCAAATTATGAGGCTGTAAAATTACTATATAACAGTTTATTATACTTGTATATGGCGTTACTATAAAACTTGCACTCACTTATTGTTTATGTTGGCCATTATCACATTACTTGTGATTCGTAGTTTCATAGTGTACAGAATGTTTTGGTAATGATTTTATTGCTGTGTTCTTCTTTTTTATTGTGACTGTTTATCATTTTTTTATTCGGTTCGTGATCATCTAGTGTGGAATATGAGTTTTGTAGGCGTTGGGCTGAGACTGTTGGCAGTTTGTTCTACACCGCGGTTAGGTGCCAACTCTCATGCTTGTACTACCATTGATAGTACATTTTATTACAAGATATCACTTATTCCTGTAGTCGTTATACTGAACGTTAACTGTGTTTTATCGTGGCTCGGTCAGACAATATTCCTGTCACTTTCTCTCATTTGTGGTTCGTAAAAAGACAATAATTGTTGTACAAGACAGGTGTTTGAGTTAGATAACGTTTAAATGGTATTTGCAGAATATTTATCATGTTCTTTTATTTCATCTGTTAGATTTGGGTGAGGTTCATCAGGTTCATTGTCGGTATAACTAGTTAAAACAGTTGCTGAAGAATTATTTATCTATAGCCATACCATAATACAAAATGCGGCTACCATTTTGCCGTACCTACGGTAGCCGCATTTTGTATTTTAGTAAACATGGCGTGTGGCAATTTCGATTTACCTGAAATAAGGAATATTTGTTTTAGATATAGGTTGATTAATGTCTTGTCATTGAATTGATTCAATTCAGATATCCGATTTACTCAAGTGTCGGTATATGAGGATTCCAAATAACCACATGATCAAATTCAAACAAACAAATCGCTCATTTACTACAACAATACGATATTTCACAATATTTTGTTATTGTGAAAATAATCCTTAGTAATAGTAATAAGATTGTTATTTCAACAGTGTCACATTTTGAGATTTCGCGTTGTTGCAGTAAATGAGCGAATGATCCCCATATTTATCATTATTATATTTCGATAGATCATTTATCATTTTAAGTTTTCACCGACTTTATTTATATCTTACAATAATGAAAAATAACTAAATAAATAATTATATCCCACAGCTGTTCAAATTTACATTTTTTTCTCGTCATTTTATGTCATCCCTGCGGCAGACACTGCACACCACAACCTAAAGAGTCAATCGACCGTAGTAATTTCTCACAATACTTAGTGATGTTTTCTTACAGGATTTACCGTGAAATATGACACAATGTCTGCTAAGTTTATGAGGTGCTCGTCCTAAACCGAAAATTAGGTGAAAAAAAATGCACGTATGTATATGTGTGTTTTTGTTTGTTGTTATACCCCTCGGCATCTGGTCCCAAGCAGGAATGAAATTCAAATACAATATTTGTATTCAAAGATGGTTGCCACTGAAACAATGGTGTTGATAAAAAATTCCCGCTACGTCGCCGAGGGTGGGTTACATATAAATCAGATTTACAGCATAGCTACGTCATTTCAGTCGTCGAACGGCGTAAAATGATAATTTTACAGCGCTCCCCTTCCGTCTACAGTTTACGACAATTGTGAAATGTATCGACAGCTCTCGTGTCACCTTCGGAGACATGTGGAGTGTCCCTCCCCCCGTCCCCACGCCCCTCAATAACCCCTCCCCCCTCAGGCACTGGGGCCACCCCGCGGCCGCCGCGCCAGATATTTCGGGAAAGTCTGAAACCATCAATCTTTCAGGTAAGTTTATTGCTCTATGTAATGGATGGGATACACACACAGTGTAGGTACAGTCGCGAGGAAAACATTTAGTCGTTTTCAGTTTCTATGAACAACGATTCGGCTTGGTTTCTGACTAGTAAAAGCTCAGGTTAGTGGTGTATAGTTTTTAATTTTAATACGGATAGCAGTTTCAATATAACACACTCTATTCCATTGTAATAAGTATCAAATTCCTATAAATATTGGTGCGAACCGATGCGTCCGTACAGTCGGTGGTGTTCAGAACACTCATGTGAAGCTACTGAAACTTGGATTAGGCACGTAAAGTTTACATTGGGGCCGACTGTACAGCTACATGTGCGTTTTACGCGTCCACGTGTTTGTTTTTTTCACATGTCACGTAAATCTTGCGAGAGCGAACACCATTTACCTAATGACGAAAATAATTTCACATTTTCGGTTAGGAAATAGGTAGGTTTTTAGTAGGTACCTACGACATCCGTCTGTTAAATACTTTTGAAATAAGAACGAAACCTAATCGATTACTTGAATCGGGTTTATTTGAAATCTGGCTTCCTTGAATACTAGATAGCTCACACGAAATATTTAGGATATTATATGGCCTATGTACTTATACCATCGTACTAGTAAGCCATATTTTATACCAAAATGTTACCGGAAACCGAATAAACGGGATAAAATGCGGGGTGCTGATAATAATGCGGGTTGGAAATAATTTCTTTCGTTTCCAGTTTCTCATTATTTCTCACAGTGTTATGCAAATAGACAAACTTTGTTTACCATAGACGTTATTATACCATAAACATTACTTTTTTTTGACAATGGAACAAATTCATTACTTCGTTGTTGTCAAAGCACCACATTATTTGTTGTAAAGAAATTTGTTTTACAAAACATTATGCAAATTCTAATTCTTTGAAGTTTACGCTCTGTGTAAGTACAAAATAATAAAACCTTATAACACAGTACTGGGTATCTTAACTGTTTCAAGTGATTTTTGTCAAAAAATATACCGTCCCACAAAAAAGCGCTATCCCACATTTGATAACAATTCCTGTGTCACTAAAACATCTCTAAGGTAGAGTTGTTATATTGTGACAAGTAAACAATGAACCTTAATGTCTAATGACATTCATATGAGTTTCAACCTTATTATATAATATCAGATAGGTTGAAGTTTTATGGTAATATCATTCCTCTCAAGGTTTGGTCAATTCCACTAATTATAACATTATCAATTTAATAACATATAAGTACAGCCAATTCGCTTTTATAAATACTTGACAGTCGGTTATATGTTCTTCTATCCTTCTCCGTCTGTCGTTTAGTTGGTCGGGCATGCACCGATGGAACTCTTTTTCAGTGCGTATGTACGCAACGCAACGCTCGTACGCTGAAGGACTAGGTACATCGTGATGAAACACGCACACCACAAGGTGTGTGTGTACCCTATAAAGACGATACGAATGGGCTCAGCCACTGCTACGTTGGGTTAAAATATACTCTCGGTGTACCGGAGGTATTTGTTTAGCAAGTGCCTCTGGTTACTCCGCTTTGAGATTAAATGGCGTGAAATCAGAAAATTTAAATTATGCGATGATTTAGTGCATTAGATATTTTTGTTAATTTCTTATAAACAAGCCTTTGAACACATCATGTGGTCTACGATACACTTAGACTCAGTCTTCTTCATTAGCTACCAATTGAAGCCCTCCATTTTATAATGAGCAGGAAACGCAGATGGGTGTGACTAAAAAAAAATGTTCGAGAAAAATTATACCTACTGATGTAGTACTACTCCCTCAAAAAACCTTTTTTTAAAGTAAACATACAAAGTAAACATGTACTTAGAGCATTAAGTATAGACCTGGCTGCATCAAATATATTTTTTTTTTCAACTATTTTTTTTACAAATGGCAAGAAATTCACATGTTGTAGTCAATCTTCATCGATAGAAAACTTATAACGAGTGATAGACATGCCTATAAAGACTAGTGTGGTTTAAAAACCACGTTGCGAGTTTAAGGATAAAGGTGTACCTAAGTATGTACGTATGTACATTATGTAAAAATCCCTTACAGGAATCAGCCACACCCCGCACTTTGCGAGATGACGGCTACTTCGGCGCCAAATGAAATTTTATTACCCACACGCTAAGGAAGCACGTCCCTTGATTGCTTAGCCGAGGGTATTTACACTTGCCTACTTATGTATATATCTACTGTAATATTTATCTATTAGCTAGGTGCCTAATTTTTACACCTGTTTCACCTATTGTGAGGATTTCGGAAATAACTTAGTATAGAAACGATCCTATGAGTTTCTCAGATTTCCCTACGAAGAAAAAAGGTGCCTGATTTACGCGTTTCCGTCTTTATAAACTACTGTCACCATGTTTCTTACGTAGTCCTTCATTCCAGCTAAGATCGGTATGGAATAGGTAGTGGTCAGTACACCTGAGTTTAATTCGTGGGCGCGAGCGATGAGCTGAAACTGCTTGTTATGTTTCTACTGGGTCTATCTATGTATTTAGGTACAATTTTATTGAAATTACTTAAGTATTTGAATTTCGGGCATTTTATTATATAGGTACACGTTGCCTATACTAGTTTGGAATCAGAAAGAAATTTTCAAGTGAAAACGCACGTGCGATACCTAACACATCTATTATGTTAAAGGCCATTGACTATTTAAGAGCGGCATCAATAAGCATAACTGTTATATTTTGTGTGTCAAATTCTTATAAGTACGTAAACTATTGTTGTCTTCTAGATACCTAGATTTTTTTATTAAATTATCTGTCCTATTTATTTTAACATATTACATATATGCCTCCTACCTGCCAAGGAGTACCTACATCTAACATAGGTAGGTACTTGCAATATTCGTTATTCTACAACTTCGTAATTTCTGTAATATCATTGAAGTTTAGCACTCATTTAAACTATGAAATCGGGTTGCATTCCCCCTTCTATTTTCATCCAGGCCACGTTCAGCTCGGCACAAATGTACCGAAACGGTGATTTGCAAACCATTTGTAGTTACGACCCTCCCTAATGACGGGGATTAAGACGTAAAGATAGTGATGGACCCAAGGGCTGATGGGCCCCGGCAGATAACACTCATGCATCAATGGATGAAATGGAGCACAGTAATCAGGGACCCAGTCATTTACAGGCCTCCGCTGTAATTAAAGCGAAACGGGAACAATTGAACGCCATTACAGAAGAGTCGGGGAGTCTTTGTGAATGTTTATCTCGGCTTTAATTTAAAAGATAAATTCGCAATGCAAAATTTTAATACCTACCTTACCGCTAAAGTAACATTTTACAAAGAAAATATCAACTTACATAGAACGCAATATTATTACCTACTGATGTTGTATCATAGATGGTTGTTGAAGTCGTTCGGGTCAAAACAAAGAGCTGTTATTCATAGGTTTCATATTGAGAAGCTGCCTAACCGAGGCCTGGCGCCGGGCGTTACATCTCAATACATTCATTTGGCGCACACACGCGCATAGCTCTCGCTGTGTTGCCGCCCGGTATGGATTTAGAGCTCCCGCGCGGAGCGAACGTCACAAGATGGCGGCCGACCGTAAAAACAAGTGAACAGTGAGTTAGTGCCGAGCCGCGGGGCGAGGGGGCTAGGGGGGGCAGCGCGGGCCGGGGGCCGGGGCCGCAGGGGGACTCGCCCCGCCAATGGTATGCCTTCCCTCCTAACTCCCGCCGACTCTGCTGTTTCTTTTATGGCTTGCCGTTGTTTTTCTCTGGCGAGCTTTTTCCTGATTTTGTTTTTTTTCTTTTTTATTTTTGCGGGAAAATGTTTTGTTTGCTTTGCACCGTAGCCCGACGGAGCGTGATCCGGACTACAATGTATTTTAAGTGCCTTTCTTGTGTCTGAACTGAATGTAGAACTTTCTTAATGCTTAGCGGAAATTCAGGTGTAGTCTATAAAATAACTTCTGCCCGAGAGAGAGCACTCCTTTACTTTGTAGGTGTACTAAAGTTAAAAGTCATTTCGACATAACGGTTTCATTATGAAGTTTTGCGTTTATTTAATGTAATAGTGTACTGGACAGAATAAGTTTCTTACATAACGAGGCTTGGCATTTCGTGCTTGAGGGCTATGCAACCTAAATAATTAATTCAGGCCATACCTGCCGCCCAGAAATTGCCGTACCTACCTACTGTGTGCGTGTTCACTTGACATAAGTTCGTACCTACCTATTTGTATGTAGAGGCGAATTCAGATTTTGGGATTATTGAAACTTCTTTGGCAGTATTTACTTCAGAAATCACCAGTTCATAGTTCAATCAATTGTCGAAATGTATTGAAATATTTGTCCTTTCACTTGGTATAGGTATATTCAAATCTGCTAATCTCAAAATGAGTTAAAGCACGAACTACACAAGTATGGTAAAGTACATTTCCATTCTCGATGTATACAAATGACCAATTTGGGACATATCAATATTCGCAACATTGCGATCCATTTGGAGATTGTAAGTATTGTTCGTAAGTAATAAAATTGATTTTATGTTTCATGATGTTTTATGAAGCAGACATATAAACGTTGAATGAGTATCGGTTTTGATATAGGATACTTCCACTTTGGTTTACCTAATAAAACACATATTGAAATAAATAGGTGTGACATTCTAATCTCGTACCAAACTTTTCCCGCTCTACCCTACCATAAAATGTGGTAGGTTAGTATTTTATGACATGTAATGTGGTTTCTGATCACGTAGTTATTGTAAAAACAATACTAAAAATAAACGCCGAAGTTAACGGCTGAAAAAAGCCATACTTAACTCGAATATAATAACACCAACATTCAAATTCCGAACGTTCAACACGCACCAAACGAAACAAGAACATAAATTCTTCCAAACTAATCTCATACTTGGCTCGGCGCATATAAAAAAGAAAAAGTTGTAATAGGAACCGAAAGTCATCAGGCAAAGTTTCCAAGCAATAATTTACTTAGAACCGGCACGTCTTAGTCCTCTAATATCTCCTTGTGACATATTTATCGCTGAGGGGCCTCAGCTTCCTTGAAGGGGAGCGCTGGCTGGCAGGGAAGACACGATATAAAAAAGAAAAAATACGAGATACAGAGACAACATTCTTTTTTTTTTCTGAAAAACGCAGCTAAGATAACGTCGCGGGTGCGTTGGAAAAATATCTTCATTTTGTTTTTTACTTTTTTAAATTATTGTACACAGCAGCCAGCATTGCCCGCGGGAGATTTTACGAGCGTTGATTATCTCAAAGATGACCATAGATCTGGCGTATGGTTGCCCGCTGCTCGCCGTATGTATCGGCCAATCAAAACATTTTGGGTGGACGTCAAAATTTTTATTCGTTACACGTAAATTGGAAAGTTATAGTTTCTTTTTTGGGATAGTCACTTCTGAGGAAAACGTTTTTTTTGTACGCCTTTATGTTATTTGATTCATCTAGGATAAGGGATCAGGTAGGTGGTTTTCATCACCAATTTATTGGCACGGCAATTCCCAGTTTTTAATGTTCAAAAAAAAACAAACAGTTTCAACGTCTCTTTTTTTTTTTTTCAATTTTTGCTCAATAATTTTCGAATTTTGTGAAGTCGTTCTAGAATCTATTAACCTTATCCACGATGTGAAGTTGTCGATGGTCGGTTATTTTAAGCGTGCATTCTTGGAGCAACCCCACGCGACCCTGCCAGCTGAGAGGTCAACGCCCGGTCTCGGTGCTCCGATATTGTATTTGTTTGCACCTACGTGACGTAGGTTCTAAATTACTTACCAGTATTATGGTTTTTCTATTAAAGAAATCAGTCTGAAGATTTAAAGTCCTTTCTTTAACTTAGTTCATTAAGTCAAATGCAATGTTATGGAGATCTCTTTGAGTACCTAGATGTTCTACGTATTTAACGATTGATATGGCTGATATTAATTAGTAGATTATTAGTAGCATTTACTGTATAAGTACAGTACCTAGTAGTATTAGTAGGTATCGCTTTTATTTATTCATTAGTGAATTTTTCTGAGAAAAATCTTGTGCCGAAAATATCATATACGTGTTTAATATTCGTTAGTGAGACTGTACCTTTTTAAGTTTCAAATGCTTACATATTTTTGACACAATAATTTATAAGTAGGTTTGTAAACTCATCTAATAACGTCCCCTTGTATTTGTTAGTTCGTCTCTTAACCATGCGGTCTGATATTAAAAGAAATGTAGGTAGATACCAATATCATTATATTGTGCATCTTAATTTGACTGCAAGAGTTTAGAGAGATTTTTATAGATAGGTAGTAAAATAACATAATTTTTGTGACAGTTACATATTTAACACGAGAAATCTTTTAACGAACGCAATTTTGAAAAACAAATATATATATATCAGAATTTACCGTAGTAGGGTGCAAGAAGTAATCAAACCTGCCCGCGATAAAACCGAAAATTATGTTTGTAGGCAGGTACCAATATCGTTCTTATTAATTTACATTTATGAACTGTAGCGTACCTATGTATTTACCAATAAGATTGAATTTGCGATGGCCAAATGAGATTTCGGGAACGAGTTTTTTAAGGTCTGTTAATCAGTTTAAATTATACAAAAATTAAGATGTCTGACACGAGGAGGCATTCTCGCCGTGCCATCTTAGTCGGCTTTGGTCACAGGCGACCGTCGTCGTCATTATGTAGATATATATATACACATAGACTATAAATAAAATATACCGGCTTGACGCACACACGTTTACAATGCCGCTTCGTATGTACCTACCGGCCAACATATATAAGTTTATTTTATTTTTACACTCGGGTTGGTCGGCCGCGGCCTGTAATTTCGCGTTGCTCGTGGCGCGCAGGCGCGTACGCACGCCGGACCAACATGGCGGCAATGGTTTTCCATTTTTAAAATATTTATTGAATATTCGATTTTCCGAAAAGCAACTAGTTCAGAGGACGCGATAAGAGAATGCAATTTCCATGGGAGAGTGCGTTGTGGTGACGTTTGTCCTATGCTTATCGACATTGATTTATGGAGACTAGTTTAGTTCTGTTTGTTTGTGCGCGTGATTCACCACGATTAGGACTAGTTGTGATACCGGAGACGATATTGGGATTTGGGGTAAGGATTTCTTGTTTATATTTTTGGTGTTGGGTTAGAAGATAATGCAAAGCGGAATTTTAACACTGGCTAATTGAAAATAATTTGACATAACACTAAGTAAATAAATTTAATAAATAACAGCTTTGGCAACATAATTAATACATGCTCCACAGTCCTTAGTGGGATGAAAACATTCCAACTTATGTCACTTTTAGCCTTACAATTGGGTAGATATGGTTTAGATAGAGAAATATCGGTGATGACGAAAATTCCCTTAAAAATGTATTTTCTACACTTGGTTAACCCTTTTAACTGCTAATGTAAGTCGCCGTGTCTGAAGAGGAATAGAACGCCGGGTATTTACAGATGAAATCAACGTACATGCTTGAATAGAGTGGCTCAAGATGTGGGATAAAGTGGTAATACGTACCTACCGAGAGCAGGACCGTAGTAAGTGGGGATCTGTTTCGGCCTACCCCTCTGGGAGACAGTCGTAATGTTATGTATACCTACAAGTATCTATAGGTACCTAATTCTACATAGTTCTGTGATTTTTCAATCTCTAAAACATTGATTGAAGTACAAAGACTCAAATAGAAGCTTTTTATCAATATTTTCGTAGACAAATTGTCAAACTCTATGAAAATGTTTGTTAACCAAACGATTCGAAAAGCGCGGGAAGTGAATCGCCTTGACATTCCGTGACCGTTAATAAAATTGTACCTACACACCTCAAAAGTGTCTAGGGATCAAGTACACCTACACACCTGCAATCAAGAATATATTTTACAAAAACTGAATTCATTCATAATTAATTCAAAATGTGATAAGTCATTGATACAGGCATGGGGAATTAGGTAGGAGACCAATCCAGAAGATTAGATTTGATTTAAATAAATTACATTTTTTTAGAGCTAAAAATGTTCTTGATCCCTAGACACTTTTCATGTGTGTATATTCGTATATGTAGCTTTTTGTTCTCCTACTGTTGAGCAAAAGGAAAAGCTTCTATCCTATTATAATTTCCATATTTTTTTCCTGAGAGTGAACTTCTTTGCGCCACCTTGATGGTTGGTTCATAGCCATAAAAAAACAATATATTCACGCCTTTAAATTCTAAAACAGGGTAGGCCGAGACACTAATTTTTTTTTAAATAAACTATGTAAAAGCGTTTGATTACCATCCTACCTGATGTTAAGCAGCGACGTGGTCTAACAATGGAGCCTTGAACTTGTTCATTAGGTAGCTATTTAGCCGTGACTTGAAGACCTCCAGAACCAGACTATACTGCGCAGGAAACACAGACTCCGGCAAGTCATTCGACAACCTGGCGGTTTTGCATTATGAAAGAAGACGCAAACCGTTTGGTTCGCGTACTTGCGAACGATATATGCGCGATGATATTTTTCACATAAAAAGGATCCATGATAATAGTTTTTATGATGTGTCTACCTACATAAGTATTTGAAAAGCGTGATTTTTCGTATCCTTGGTCGTGTTATAAAAGCAGCAAAAATAAAATGTCTCTTTGGCCTAAGAGCACGACTTTCGTTCGTGAGTTGCATTCCTGCTGATAACATGCACACGATTAGGTATGTAGAGTCTTCTGTTGCGTCAATGGCATACTGATAGGTAGGTAACTACCTGCGTGGCCCGCGGCTGCTCTGCATACTTGAGAATTTTTACATACTTACATTACATGAGAAATACAAACGTAATAGGGACAAAAGTGGGTACAAAATGGGTTTCTGCCAGTGAACTGGACATCTATCAGCGCTACTCTTCGGTACTAATTGACTACCATAATCCTAACTTTTTTAGAAGGTATTATGTCTTCAAAGGTTTTTCTGTAAATCACAATATTATGTATTAGTAGGTAGGGTATTATGAATTTTCCACAATATTTCTAGTTTAACCATTGCGGTTAAGATGAAAAAAAAATATTACTTCATACACCGTACATTCGTTCACTCTACAGGCTCTTCATCATCATGTCAGCCCACTGACGTCCACTGCTAGACATAGGTCTCCAGAGCTCTCAGGTCATATAAAATACCTAACATTATCTAGATATAGGCAATATTTCTTGGGTTAATTGTCCCCGTCATGATAGAAGGTATTGACTGTCTGTTATGTAGGTATATCGGTGTAGTAAGGTGAGTTTGTGAATCATGTTAAAATTACAAAGGTACACCTACATATTATTCTGTATTTTGTATGGGTACTAATGTCATTAAAATAAGTACGTATGTTATATTGTGGCAGAACATATTAGGGATAACCATTAACCCGGGTAATAAATAAATATGTAAAGGTTTATTTTCTGTGTACGAATGTGGTAAATGTAATAGAGCTGGAAACATTTTTATATGGGAAATGTCTGCAGATATAATCAACATTACACTAGTAGGTAGCTACAATTTGTATGTGCAGTTTGCCAGACTCACATAGGTATAGGTAGGTAACAGAATTTTTTATCGCGCACCCGTTATCGTGTAGATCATAAATCTCTTTCGGAGTCGTGACTCGCCTTCCTCGACTTGGCGTCTTACTATGATGAGTTTCCATGCAATTTTCACCCATTTCCCGCTTGACATTGGCGACTGTTTCCCGTGAATTGTTGGGTGACGTTATTACGTTTGGTTTGTGCGAAGAGTTTGCCGCCACACCGGCACAACGGACAGCAGTGCGCTTTGACTAACACCGCCATTTTCTTTAGGACTTTGTTCGTTCGCGATTTCTTTAGCCGGAAGTCTTATAATACAATTTTAGTGGTAAAGTAACTTATGTCACCCACTCTAGGTACCGAAGTAGTGGAGAATGCAAGGAAAGGTTCTGGAAACGCCAGACGTACTGTATTTACGATCGGAACGTTCGGTGGCCCCCGATAAAAGATTATTCAGGAGTTCCTTTATTTTTGTTGGAGCCGGGAAAATCTAGCTGCAATGGCGGCGGCTGACGCTTACTAACTTATTTATATTCACTGACTCTAGAATGGTGGTCGGAAAAAAATGTTTTAAACGTGGTTTTCTTGTACACTTTTAGATTTTAGGATAATAACCTGAAAAAACGATAGCAATAAATACCTAAATTACAAAATAAGGTTTTCAAAGCAGATAATTTAGATTTATAGAAGTCTAATGCGTGTTTTGTTGAATTATTAGAACTACCTTTTTTAATTACCACCAATTATGAAACTGTAAGGTAGGCAAGTACTATTCGTTACTACGATACATAATGTAGTAATAAACTTTAAGCATTAAATGAAGGTAGTACCTAGCTGAGGCGTCTTTTTCTACTTCCTATAGTTAGTCTGCCTGTCCATTGACGCGGAGTGGACAAAGGAGGAAATGAGTTAATACTCATATGATTGCATCAAATCTTCAGGCGGACTTTTCAATTTATTTTGTTATTTTCTTCTTTGAATTTATTTATTAATTTCTCCGCTTCGCTGCCTCACTGAAGATGCAGCCTTAATGCCAGAGTTTCTTTTTACACGTTTGCACGTAACTATAGGCCCGGTGTCCGCTTTACGACACTTCTCCACATTGCGCGATGTGGGCACTTGTAATCAGCCCTAGCCGAGTCCCCATTATACGTGAATATCGTTTTTAATTACTTAGGAATTATTTTATGGGTCTAAATGTCGATCTCTACCGAAGTAGATATATATGTACCTACTGCGTGTAAAAGGGCCCCGAGAAATGGTCTTAGAAACGTTGATGGACTCGTCAATATGATCAACTTTTGTTTAGTGTATCAAATATCCGTCTCCATAAAAAATATCATCTCCCAAGGCAAACATTTGTCTTGGAATTTTGTATAGAGACGAAAAATTTTTTTTTCATTTCCCCACTTTCATAGTAAAAGATGTTCATATTGATGAGTCCAACAACGTTTCTAAGACCATTGCTCAGGGTCCTTTACACGCAATATAAGTATGATCTTATACTTGTAGACAAAAACTAAGTACCTACCTAATATAATATGAAAAACTCTACCTACAAAAATAAACCAAACTGTTTACTCTAGAAGAAAGAATACCTACCTACCTACATACACACGTCATCAAGATACGTTACTAACATTTCTCTGTTTACTCAACGGCTTATATAGGAATAAGCCGGGTTCCATAATTGTGACAGTTTATTGGCAGAGTCAATAAGAATTTATGGCTCCCCCGGGATCCAATTACGTTGGATTAAGCCTCTTATTAAGTAAACCATATATAGGTATAAATCCACAATCATGCATACCTACCTATAAAAGATGATATTGGGTAATATATTATTATTATGATAATGCACTTATCTTGTTAGGAGATGAAAAAATGATAAATACTTATATTATCCCTAAAATAAATGAAAAAGTCTGAAGAATGAAAGAAGAAAGAAAAATATACTGTCAAATATATTTAGACCTTCCAGATTACATAAAAAGTTCCTCCCTACTGGCGAAAATTTGCAATAGGTATTGTACCTATCTACTACCGATTGATGAATAACTAGTACCGAATACGAACCAATAGGTATCCTATTGATTTTGTAACCAGTTATCAAAGAAGAAATTATTTTCGTTGTTTTGTAACCAGTTATTAAATAAGAAATATTATTCCATATTCGTATATCAAAATATTACCTTTTTCGTAACAGAATATAATGAAATGAAAAGGACATCGAGATAATACCTAACCTTGCTGAAAAGTCAAATATTCATGAACGTTCAGGGTTCTCGGCGACTCAGGAGTGGAGGAACATACATAGGTAGTTAATAATGTGTCAGTGTGCAATATGGCTTACTTGTCGCGGAAAATGTACTGAACGGATTTTGACGCAACTATATTTTTTCCCAAAAATCCCAAAGAATGGATTATTCTTTTCTTTCTTTTGGGAAAAACGTTATAAGCCGCGGGGCATAACTAGTAAAACTATAAATCATAGGGATGTGACGCGCCCGCAGCAAACTGAAACACAAAATTCGGTGTTAGTAATAAATTCTCATTTTCGACGGCGGTATCGTGCTGCGGGTTCATATTTTATTATGAAATTGTAATAGAGTAGGTAACTAATATTATTTGTTTTGTTTATATGTACCGATTTTCGTATACGATTTCAAGCCTATAATAAATTATTAACATTGAAAGAGCACTTGGTAAACTTCAAGAGAAGCTGCATTAGGTATGTTCTTTTTTATGGTTTGTGAAAAATGTATGTAAATGTGGATACGGCGAAAGAAAACGTGGAAAAATTATATGCTGGCGTGCTTTCCAAGGAGGATTTCTCGCAAATCAGCAATTTTGAGTTATCGGAGACCTACAGTCTCTGCCTACCCCTCTGGGAAACATTCGTGGAGTGTATATAAACTACTTAATATTAACCTATCTATAACAGAATCAGAATTCATGATCTATGAAATTGAATCGCCTTTGACACATTTCCCGCGCAAACTCAAGACCCGAGTGACATTGGCGGGCGACATGTGGCGTGGCGGCCATCTTGAATTCAGTGTCGGACACTTTGGTTTTATTTCCTTTGCCTTGTGCACCGGCGTGCTCCCAATACCACTTTCCTGATGAAATATTGGTACCTAGAGGTAGATATAGTCTCCAACACAGGGCCAAGTGTAAAAGTTGTTCTTGCATAAACTTTTACACATTGGCAATGAAGCATTTGCGTGGCCCGGTACGGTCGGCCAAGAAAATGGTCTATCAGTTTCGATGACACTTCCTGTGTCTGACTAAAACATCAATACGGTAGAGTTGGTATATTGTGACAAGTGAACAATGATCCTTAATGTTTAATGACATTCATATGAATTTCAACCTTACGGTGGTAGAGCAGATTCTTGGCCGACTGTACCTAGCAAACTCCTCTGTGTAAATAATATTGTTGTCCAAGTTGAGCGCTTAAATACGTAGGCTATTTTATTAATAAGGCACATCATGTAAGTAAGTACATATACAAGTTACAATTTCTCATACTTACACCTATAATAGATAAGCACAAAATTTATGAATATTTACTTACCTACTTAAAACAGTTATACATTATTAACTATGCAGTGTAGTGCGTATTTATATGAAGGTAAATCGAGTAGGCAACTGGCTTTGTTTCAAGTATAAACCTAGCAATACAGAACTAATGGTCAATAGGTATTGTTTTATCTAGATGTGTCTCACGGTGTAAAAGGCCGTTTATCGCGTTTTTTGCCAAGTTCCCGTGGGAATTTAGATATAAAATATAGCCAACATGATACGTATGTAGTTAGGAATACCTATATCTTCAAAGTATAGCTTGGTAAGTATATATGTAAAAAGTATTTCTGTTCGTAAGTCTCGCTAAAACTCAGGAACGACTGGATCGATTTGGTTGATTTCAGTTTGGAATTATTGGTGGAAGTCCAGGGAAGATTTAAAATGTATTTTTCTTCCAATACACGGGGTGCAAAGGCGACTTACTATGGCAAAACTAATGTTTGCCGGGGACAGCTAGTACATAATAATATCGGTATCTATCTATCCTCATATGTCCTCAGAAGCTTTAGTTTTTTTTCCCGTAGAGACGACGTAACATAAGAATTTCTCCTATAAAAATCTCATTTGTGTGCATTATAATATTAGGAGGAAAAAACTAAATAGCATTTGGAATAACTAAAGAATGTGGAAGTGAATAAATAACACGCCATGTCTAGACATGAAACGTCTATACGTTTCACATAATACCGGTATTGTATAGTATAATATGGCGACAAAACAAACACACTGGAACATCCAACCAGCGAACGCGGGTTTTAAATAGAACCCATATCATTTACAACAGAACTGGTATCGTTTTACCGTGACTCGAATAAGCAAACGAGTTATCGCACGACCGGATTTAGAAACGAATACCTTAAAAAGTAACTTGAAACTCGGAGAAGAATGCGCGGCCCTGCAGCGGCATGCGCTTCCAGAACTATAAGAACAATCGTAATATAATCTCACATCCATAATATCTATTGGGATGAACATAAAATTTGGTGACATGATGACTGACAATTGGGAGATAGAAGGACAAAATCAGTAATAGGCTCCAATTTCTTGCCGTTAGCGTTGGCGTTTTTTGGCGTCATGTGCATATAATAAGTAAAATAACAGTAAATAGTTAATTGCTTTCACTCTAAGTTGGATTTTAGAACTGTTTTCTTGAAGTGTGATCATTTTCACAATACTGTAGATCCCTAAGTGTTTTGTGAAAATTAAAACTGTTGGTAGTGATGTAGCCAATTACAGGGTTCATCAAGCGATGATTGCGTTGAAAAATTTATTAGTGTACGTAGGTACGTATCGTTAAAAAATCTGGGGGTTAATTGTGTTGTGTGTGTGTGTAAAGTTGTGCTCTCTTTACACGCAGCACTTATACATTTTAGTTCGTCTCCCTCCTCCACTATAGCCGTGTATAAGAAATACCGACAGCTAGATCATTACTTCACCTCCCACACCAGAAAAGGACCATAAATATGATAGTAAAGCCAACACTTACCCATAAAGGTGTAGCTGATAGACGATTCGTGACGACAGATATACATGTCGTCACCAAACTGCCGACGCGATAAACAAATCGTAGGTACACGCACTATATAGAGACCGTAAAAATTTACTACAACACGAAGCAGTCTCCAACACATAAATCTATTATCGAATATTTTTTTCACCAGTCATGAAGTATTCCAGTTATCGTACATTTATTGCAGTATGTTCTTCGCGATGACGCACTAATGTAACACTGTTGAAAGTAAAAGACGAAATGACGAGGGTGAAATTGTTCAAACAAAAAACCGTAATTTTTCGAAAAACGAAAGTAACCGTTCCCGCAAAAGCCAAAATATTTAACCGAATCCCCTAATTTGAATTATGCAAATTCACAGCGAAGAATATTCACGGAGACAATAACGTGACTTTGTACGGAGCCTACAGGTTTTTTTTTCTTTCGGACAATATTGCGTTAAATCTTTTCGACAAAGGGCTCCGTAATTTGCCTAAACGCGTATCGATAATTTATGTAGAGGTTGCATGAATCTCCGTACCGGACCCACCCATTGTTTGGCTAATACACTTTCAGTTTCAAATGGTCCCATTTGCATAACAGGGTTAAATAACAATAGGGGTCTATCGGCCACCCTTTTCTTGAAATCCTTTTCGTTTCACTTTTCATTATGTGTGTTTTTTTTAGCCAATAAATAAATCAAAGGGACAAGTGGTGTCCGTGGCTCGAGCATGTGAATATGAATCCCCATGAGTCAGTTATATTACTTTGTTGTGTGCTTGCGTCGTGTATGAACGATACATAAGTAAGTCGATATATAATTTAGTTTTTTTGCTTATAAGAAAACTGCCATAAGCATTCAACACATTTTCATGTGTCTTGATTTAGATAGGATAAAATATAAATTGGAAAGTTTAGAGTTCATACTAGGATTAGGTAATACACTATTAAATACCTAGTAGGTATTGGTTAGGGAAATCAACGTCTTTCCGAGACGATCTGGGGGAAGAATGAAACTCTCAACTATTTCGTCTACCTAAATTAAGCCACCTAATGAATATTCTGAGTGTGCAAGGGATTATGTAGCTTTAGCCAACTTATCACAAATACCCTTTTCCCTTTGACAGTCTAAGCCCCGATTGTCAGGGTAAAAGCGTAATAGGAAGTCATCACGTCTACAAATATCCTGCCCACCCCTCGAGGGATTACGAATGTGAGTATATTTATGTATGTATGTATTATGTATAAAGAAAACTGACAACGAAAGGTTAACTTTTGTCATAGGCGTATTATAAATATCTATTTTGTTCTATTAAAAGTTTTGTAGTACTTTTCAACAATACTTTGAACTGAGAGATTTATGAAGTAGATAAATAATTTCGCAGCTGGCAGAAAATGTAGAGTGTCTTTTAAGTTAAGGCGTACCTAGTGGGGTCGTTCTTGTATTCTAATTTGTTATGTTACACCATGGTCTGTCATTTGTCTTGGAATAATGACACTCGATATTTACTCGATACTTTTGAAGAAACAGAATAGGTACATAGCTTTACAGATATCGCAGCTGTCTATTAGATATTGTAAGCATTTCCGTCAGGTCCCTACATAGCCATGATATGATTTTTTCTCATAATATTTCTACAGCAGTAGAGCTATGTTAAACTACAAACATTAAGTTTTTGAGTTGTTGTTGATTGAAAAATGCACTTACATTAAAACGTTTATTTAAAAAAGTTTTTAAACGGTTTTATTTATATGGGGTCCATTGAGGTTGGTAACCACGAAGGTAATTTTACTACTGCTGTACTTTGCTAATGCTTAATGTAAATCTGTATACACCTATATGTATATATATAAAAGAAAGTCGTGTTAGTTACATTTTTTAGAAATTAAGCACGCCTGAACTTATTAAGCTGTAAATTGGTGAGATGTAGCTTAAGACCAGGAGATGGACATAGGATACTTTTTATCCCGATCCTGTGGGACGTGAGCTATATAGAGGGTGTAATAATTTGCAAGGCTGAAACTATGCGAATGATATCGCGTGGCGTCCACTAGTAATAAAATATAAGTTACTGATCTTTGGAAAACTGAGAGAAAATGAAAAGCGTTACTAAGCGACATACCTACATAATTATCTTACTTCATTGCGCGATTTTAATTAAGTTTTACCTTGCTACAAGATAGAGTAGTTAATGATAAATCTGTTACACATTAGTCAACTTATTCACCTAAGTGCAATAACTAACTAATGCGTTATTAATTAAACAATCATCATAAACGTTTAATTCGATGTTAGGATAAATAGCAATAACACACGTCATTATAGCGTGAAATACAGTTTTACAACTTTAAAGGCTATAAATGTAAAGCGATGGTTATGTTCAGGCCTCACTGCTCCATTATAACTTGGTCTAAAGATATAAGGATTATGCTAACGAAGGTAGTTCAAGTGATGTTTTAAGTGTAAGGCTTAGTCAGTCCAATTTTTATACATTGACAGCTAGTAGGTGAGTTTATTGCGATCATTTGATGACGGCTTGATTTGATATAGTGATACGTATTCGATTTATAATTGCGATTATTATAGATTGATATTGATTTACTTTTGCCACTAGATATAGGTACAAATTGTAATGAGTTTTATTATATAAGTAGGTATAAACTTTTAAACAGGACTAAAGAAAATCTATGAAGAGCCGTCTTTCTTTGTTTTTTTCGACGTTTAATGTGTTTTCAATACATAATATATTGCAGTTTATGCAGCTTAAACAATTGAAGGTATTGGGATTCTGAATATGCCATAATTTTCTGAGAAGATTAATGACTACATAATTCACAGTGGAGGTCCGTAACCTCTGCCCCTGGGAAACAGGCGTGCGTGACGTATATGTTTATATGTATGTATATTCCACAAGAACCTAACTCTACATTTTCCCGTAGGTATATCCGAATCGTGTACGTAATAATTTTACATGCCTTCCCACCAGTTTAACTCAGCTTTAATACCCAATAAAACTGTTTGAAAGAAACATAAAAAGTAGTATTTCAAATGCACGGAATGATTGAATGAAAGTAAGTTGGTACATGTGAGCAGAAAAGTGTCAAACACCTATATAATAAATACGAAGATAGATACCTACCTACGAGGAAATGTAAAAAAAATACCTAATGATGATTTTTGGTAGAAATATTTTTTTAAGTATATGGGATAGCAACGAGCTAGACGAGTGGTATATAATAATACTATCACTTTCATTCAGCATATTAAACAATATTACTTCAACTTGGTATAAGGCCTGTTGTAATAAGCAAGTATTTGTAAAAAGCAAAGACAGAGTTCACTGTATAAAATCTGCCCTAAATAGGTAATTTATGTCATGTTCGCAATCTTAGAATCATACCTACTTTCATTTCCAACAGACCTATGAATGTACGTTGGCACTTATCAAATTTTATCATTCATCTCCTTGTATTATGTACTACATGCATTTCATAAAATTGCTCCATAAAAGAATCAGATACCATCTGAACTAACCACTTAAACTCTTTACACCATGGGCGCGTTATCTCCGGGTTCATTATTCGAATATTATCAATAAATATCACAGCGTTCGGAGCACGACGGTGTCGAAACTGGAATGGGACGTGGGAGTTGCGTCTGGCGATACATTGACGAAATTCTGAGCTATAAATTAACGTGTATCACATACAATGCTGGTTCAAGTCGTGTATGCATACGTAAACCTGTCCGAAGAACTGCATTCGACGTGCTAGCGTAGTCGGTACGCGCCGGGACCACTCGTAAACACGCACCGAATTAGTGTCCGACCATGGGAAGCGAGGATGTGATGCCAGCTTCTGTAAACTTGGGCGGGTGTTTGGATTATTTTACGTTATATTTTTAGAGGGCTCGTTGGAGGAAACTAGTCATCCCTGTGTCGGTATTAGAGTTTGTAGAAAGAAACACTGAATAATTTTCTAAGGTGTTATAAGGTGAACTACGATTGAGTAGTTAAATATTCCGTATACTTACCTACTATTTTCTCAGAATCATTGACGAATTTGAGTTTTTTAAGATATCAGGAGCACGTGTCTTGATACAACAGAAGGTAAAATGCTGCTAGTCATCACAAATAAGCAACATGCAAAACAGAATGTTGTTAACTAGAAATAAACCGGCAATGTCACCATTCCGATTCTACTGAAAATCCTCTGAGATTTGGAATAATGTTCATAATACTAGCATGCAAATTTTATAATATAAAATTACATAGCCCGTATATAGTATCCCCATGGCAGAGATTACATGCGGAAAAACACAATATTACATCTTACGAACGCGTCTGCCAGAAATCCAATTTAAAATTTTATCCGCTCCGATCTTCCCGTTCTATTTTTAAATCGCTGCACTCCCTCATCTCGGATCCAACATGGCGGTCGGCGGCGGGCGGCTGGCGTCTCCAGCGGCCAATTATGTGAGGCCAGCCGATTATACATGGACAAAGTACACTTTATATTTTCCCATCGAACGCTCTCTGGGATTCAAATTAAAACACAGAATACCCCTATCATTTTTTGATTCGTTTTCTATTTTTAGGGTTGAGTTTTTTTTTCGTCGTTGATTGTCATCATTGCGTTCGCCGTCTGAATAGTGGTAGGTGGTCCCGATTTGTTACACAATTGTTTTGTGGGAAACTTTTGTTGGATATTTTGGTGTGGCCTATGTCGATAGCTCCAAACACTACCCAAATATAAATGCCATAGATGGAAAACATTTATCTACTTTCTCTCAAAACATGCGTTACAAAAAACAATCTCAGAAAGGTTAGTTACTATCTTTCCGGGTCATGACGACAAAATGTTCGAATGCGGCTTCACTTATCATAAGAATTTCGTAATGTAAGCTTCCGTTTCTTTGATACTGGCCTTACATTATCTCCTCTTACCCATGAAAGTGGAAAACCTGGTAGACGGTACATTAACGTCGCATTCGCTAAATTTATGCTCCTTTTTCCTGGACGAAAACTCGTAAATCTTAAATATACGTACGTTGTCTTTACATTATATGTCCAAATAACTATGAATTTAAATCTCAGTAGGAAGCGCATTCCGGGCCATTTCCCCGGAACTGTGGCGTTAGCCAAAACTATATCCCCTATGACATGCCATCATGGGGGAGATTTTTTTTATATTATTTATGTAATATTTTGCAATTTTTTACTCGCAGGGGGAGGACCCTCCGCTAAAGGGTGGGCTTTGAATGAATGAATTTATAGTCCTTTGTAGATAAACATATCAATTTGTTAGTGTTTTGTTAAGTTATATGATACAGTTTCGGATGGCCGGGCGGTTTAGTTGGCTGCCCGACTTCGTTGGTTCTATACTATTTATTGTTTAGTCTTCGTGAAGTGACATTGCGACTGGATTTAGTGACCAGTGATTCTGTGTTTGTGTTATTGTGACCTGAAATATTTTGTTCGAGGATTAACTAAAGGTACGACTTTATGAACAATAAATTTGATAAACTGACATTATTGGTGCAATAGTAAATGGGAAAATGTTACTATCAAACTATGCACATAATGAACGTGCGTTACCTATAGTTCTAAGGATGTTGGTTTTTGTTATGTAACGTGAATGTTTACTTCACTGTACGCGACTGTACCTAATCGAACATAAGAGTGTTTACACACCTCCTTCCTATTGTTTACTCTATTTCCCTTCGCCCGTGTCCTGCCTACACCACTTCCTTAAACGCTCCTATTTTTTAATGCCGTAAGGCTCACCCGATTTTGTCCATAAATCGATTATGGGCAAGGCGAATAAAATCGATTTTCCCCCAAATCGTAGCGTCGTAAAACGTTGGTAGCGTTTTAGTGTCGGAATTGTTTACACGGTGGAGTCGCGAGAGTAAACGCTTGCCGATAATTGATGATTTGATTTACAACATCACTAAACAACCGGCGCGGTGTTTTAGGCTGCGCTGGCGTGATGCGCGTGCGCATGTGATAGCCTAAATTAAGCTATTGTTCTCAATTGTATATCATATCAGATCTTCTTTGGTGAACATTCAGTTTTAATCAGTCAGTATTTACAATGTCTTTTCTCGTTAATAAGAAATTGTGTGTCTAATCAAATCAGGTTGATGTCTAGTGAAAACGATTGTAGACGAAGGAATACTAATGTCTACCTATATAACTAAATCCGGTAATAGCCACATTATCCAATTCTAATAAATAAATTCGAGCCTGGGCCATCCCGGGTAAGCGTGTGTCTGCATATCTTGTCATGCGAAATCATGAAAAAACAAAACACAACTGTCTTTGAAGCACCACAAAAATCACCCACCGCGAAAGAATTACCTCCTTACTCACCAGTATAACAAGCAAACATACATCACGCCCTGAAAACAGAACTTAACGAACCGTTGAACGGGTCCTTCGAGACCTGCAAGAGAGAATGCATTACCGTTACCTGCCCAATAAAACCTTCGGCCGACCCACCCATTGCACTTCGGAAACAATGAAAATAATATGAAATCGACGTCATCCATTAAAACAGTAATCATCCAATTGTGAGTTCAACGTCCATATAAACTCCGACTGCACTCGTAAACTCGATGGCTGTTTAAATTTAAAACCGTAAACACTGAAACAATAGGTGCAATGTCAAAGAATTGTGGTAGGTTCGATATTATAGCTTTAGGTACATATACTGTATTCGTGTCGATCTTATAGGTAATACTCGGAAACGTAGGTAGGTACAATATAAGCAGTCAAGGACTGTGTGAAAGACACACTTAAGAGTATACAGCTTACTTTTTAAAATGTATACCTGGTTATCGTTATAGTCATGCATCAAGTAACAAATTATAAGGATTGAAATATTATAAAACAAAATTATGAAGTAACGGATGTGTACCGTACCGACAGTCTTTGATTGTACCTGGGCACCTAACCCGTATTATTTAATTATGTACGAAACCTAATCATTTGAAAAGTTACAAATTTAAGTTTTTTCTTAGATACCTAAGTTTTCTTAACTGAAACTGAAACACATTTTCGGCTGAGGTGTGGTTTGTGACAGAATTTGTCGGTACTAAATCTGAACATGTGAGACAACGTGTTAATTAATTGAATTAGGCAGTTTATTTGTTCAACATGAATTCTACAAAATTACAGTTAGGGTCATGAAAAACAAAAGATGTATTTTTGGATTTCGAAGGCTTGGTTCCTGATAATAATTTTGGTTTTGAATAGGTACCTATCTATTATTTAAGTACAAAGGTAGCAATCATAATATCAATTTGGTTCTGACAATGCGCTCATACCTAATATTGGTAGGTTCATGATACTTTTTGTTTTTTAAACGCGGTGAACAAGCGTTTGGCCACCAACCTGCCTGATGTTAAGCAGAGATGTGGTCTACGATGCAGCACATTTATTCAATTCCTATTTACTCGTGACTTGAAGACCTCGACCATACATTATTATTGGTTGAAAGAAGAGGCTGTTACGTTAAGGAACCAAAAAAAAAATGTTTTTTAATGTCGCAACAGAACTCACTATAATATCGGCAATAGATTCATCATGGCGTTGAGTTTCCAAAATAGGAAATAGTGAATCAATAGTTGAAATAAGGTAATAATCAATAATTTCTCTGCCGCTTCCTACCCCGTAATGGATTTTATATATAAAACATGATTTCCTGTACCAACGTTATGTTTGTGTTGAGTTATTTTGATAACATTTTGTTATCTATCAGAGTAATCGTCAGACTACGGTTGATCCACAAAATATTGGCCAATAACAAATGTAATAGGTATTTGATATTCAGATTATAATAAAAAATAAATTAGCAAAGTTGTTTATATTAAGTATGTTAAATAGATATTAAAATGTTTTTTGATTACCTTCGGATACAATAACACTTGTAGAGGTATATTCCAAATTCGATATTTATTAGTTAATTAATAAGACATTACCTACACTATTTAATACTTAAAGCTATGTAGACTTCAATTATTTGCCTGTTATGGAAAATAATATTTCCACTTCTAGGCTTTACCTCTTTTGTATTGAAAGGCTTAAAAAATGATGAATGAAAAAACTGTAGTTACGCCTACTACAGTTTTTGAGCAAGGGTGTTCATGGACTGTTCCCGGGGGTCCCTGGCTATAACGCTCGAGCGAACCTCGTGTGGTTTTAGTGGATGCGTAACCCACATAACCCCTGCGCTGTCCCCATCAGCTTTAACTCCAACAAAACCCCTAGGGTGATCGCGGTTGTAAGGGTACTGATAGTTAGGCTGCCTGTTCATTTATGTGGTATGAAGAAGTATTGACCATGATATCATAGAATCTCATTGAGAATTATTGGTTATAATTTCTTTTTTTTCTCTGCGCTCTCTCTCTCAGGTAATATGAGAACCTACAGTTTCGATATAAAACAGAAACTAGGTGTATCGAATCGCCGTTCATAAATGTCATTACATTTAATATGTTTAAATTGTCAGCTGATTCCTAATAATTGTTTAAAGTTACCTATTAATTGCTCACTCCAATTACCTATACAACAATAAAGAATAGAGTCTAGAGAGCTAGTTTTCATGAATCACCAACAATTTGATCTACCACCTTAAGATTTGAAACTCTATTTGGTATTGCCATTAGATATTAAGGTTATTTTTTAACTTGTATCTATATAGCAACTGTCACGTTGGGTTAAATACGCTTGGTGAATCGTGGGCATTTGCTTTAGCAAGTGCCTCTGCCTACCCCGCTTTGGGATTAAAAGGCGTGAAGTGTATTTATTTTATTTATTATATAACAACTCTACCTTGCAAATGTTTTAGCGGCACAGGAAGTATCAAAACCGAAAGACTACTCTCTTAGCCGGCCGTGCCTATACAAAGCAATATATCAAAGTACCAACACTTTGCTGTACATCATCCTCAGTTATTTGACAGTGTTGTCGCGTTAACCCTCGATTAATCGTCGATTAGACATTCTGGCGAGTGTTTATGACGCTCCTAGTAAAGTCAGTTTATGGGTTATCAATCACCCGAGTAGAGGTTACGGCTAGCGGCCCCCGGCTTGCCTCGCACTTCCACACTAAACGTAGACGGACGTTTATTTATTGCTTTTCAGAGGTGAGGTCACGTGTGTTTGTTTGTTCTTACGTACTTTACGGTAGGTAGGCAGGTACTAAGTAGGTAGTACATCGTTTGGTTTTGTGAGTAAACAAAATAATAATTTTCTGGGATATTTCACATAGCTGGCCCCACACTAGGACCTACTATCTTACCATGCCAGATACTGTTATACCTACATTTAAATAAGTACCTATTAGTGGCGAAGCTAGGGGGTGAGCCGGTAGTACAAGACAAGCCTATGCTATGGCACATTAACAAATATTTTCAAGGAAATTAAGCAGCGTAGGGACTTATAGCTCAAATAAGTAAGACAAATAAAAAATCTAAATAAACATTGGTTAAGTGCCTATTTTTCACTACCTTACCTCCTAGCTTCGCCACTAAGTACCTATGCATAAATAGATAAAACACGCAGAACGCCCACCCACCCTTAAATACCTCAGTTCACCAGTAAAGCGTTAATATATGTATACCTATCAGGGAAAAGCCCTCCCCCCGCGCGCCTTGCCTGCGTCTCGGCGTACGGGCCATTCTCTGGAGACGTGCGTGTCTACTTGCTTTTGCCTCTTTTCAACGCGTTAATGCATTAATATGTCGGAGGCGGGAAGCGAACTTTCTGTATCTAGTACTAGAGGGTTAAAGAAAATCTGTTAGCTAGTTCTTTAACAGTAAACCTAAGAGCCTTGTGTAACTTAGGTACCGGCGAGAGTTTGGCCAGCTATTCCAACTAGCCCAGTTTCAAAAGATGTGAAGGGTGCTTCTTGTAGACCACATCGCTGCTTAACATCAGGCTGGATGGTGCTTTGATTGATGGATGCTTGTGTATCAATATGACTAGTATAGAACTCAGTCCCGTTGGCTATCCCTATGTATGCTTAGATCTTTGAAACTACGCAATGGATTTTGATAAATTTTTCTTTTCTACATTTCTCTTTTTGAAATATGGCCTAGCACCCTAAGGTTGAAACTCTTATGAATGTCACTAGACATTAAGGTTCATTGTTTACTTGGCACAATATAATAACTGTACTTTCTTGCCGTTTTATAATTAGGTATTTCCATACTTCAGTATATATTATTTATTCTTTGCATAGTATAAAACAAAGTTTCTGTCCCTATCTTGTAAATATCATTTAAACTATACAACCAATTTTAAATAATGCGGTTCCTTTTTAACAGATAAAGTGATTCCGAAGGAATGTTTATATTTATACTAGCGGACGTCCCGCAATTTCATTCGCGTAGTTTCAGTATGCCATACAAACTATAGAACCCTTTATACTGCACTAAGTCCCACAGGAACGGGATAAAAAGCATCCTATGTTATTCTCCTGGTGCTAAGCTACGGCCCTACCAATTTTCTGCCTAATCGGTTGAATCGTTCTTGAGTTATAAGTGTTGTACCAAACCCGTCTTTCTTTTATATATATAGTTTACTTAGTTTAGGTACATCAATGTTATAGGTGTAGTTATAAGGTGTAGGTATAAGGTGTACCTAGTAGAAAACCACAAAGTATCAGAATTACACTCAAGTATTTCACTAAAGTATGAATAAACTAATACATATCTACTACATTACTTATATTCTCCCACTCGTCGAGCTTCCTGATAAAACAAGTGCCCACTTAGAAGTTTATCTACTTAGTTAAGGTTATGGGCTTCCTCTCAAGCAAGTGCATTAAGCTCTCAGCTTACAATTATGGGAGTTATCTTATATTATGAGACACTTGTGGCTGTAAACCTATAAATAATCAGTAAGTAGGGTATATTGTGAATATGGGAAACAGTAAGGAGCAGTCTATGTACCTACCTAGATAGATAAACTATATTTTATAGAACGTACCTAATGCTCTATGAATGACATGCTTTAAGAATGATACCTCCATTCTATGAATGACACTTGTGCTCTGATTGATGGTCTTAGGTTCATAATAGAACTGAATGTTGGTATCCGTGAACATTTGGGTATATTAGGTAGGTATAACACAAATACCTAATGTTGGTTTTGTATTAATCATCATCATAATCATCATCAGCCCATACTTGTACACTGCTGGACATAGGCCTCTCCAATTGCACGCCACTGTGATCTGTTTTCGGCTTTTCGCATCCAGCTTCTAAAAAAAGAGCACAAAAAGGTTTTGTATTAGTACCTAATAACTATTTTCAGTAGATCCTGACAGTCTTCCGATAATATCAGTGAGTTCCACTGTAGGTACATAGCAGTGAATTTTTTTTCGCAGGATAACGTTAAACTGTGTACCGGTCTACCTATAGTTACACCTAGGTGTTGACAAAGTAACTTGTAAATTTTCCGAACGATAGTTAAAAATGTGTAGCAAATAAGTATAAAGTAGGTACCTAATACCTAATGAAAATGAATTTTATTTGAATTTGGAAACTATATTTATGTTGTATCATATAGAGCTGGCCAGTCCCTACCTACATCTACCAATAAGTATTTTATACTTTTCAGATGATCCAAAATGGTGTGAACGCCGCCTAAGCATCGACATATCAACACACAGCCTAAAAGGTCAGTGGATATTATTATTCACACCCAACACTCGGAAACTAGCTTATAATCTAACCACCATATTTTTTTTTCGGATTACTCTACAAAGGAAAACCGGCCATCAGCGATCTTGTTCTTGGTAATATTTTTTTTTATTCCCCTTCCAAAAAGCAAGGCGTCTAGTGATTTGCCGGCAGCTCGCCCATATGAAAATAAAAGAGATAGGAGTGCACATCTCCCGTTTCACACCGCGCGGTAGAAATCGCCCTTGTGCGAGCGAGACAAAGCACAAACTAAAATGGCCGTGCTGCTTGCTACAGATGTCGACACGAAGTTTGACTTCTTTAGCGCACACGTTTGCAGGGTGTGCGTGTGTGTGTGTGCGTACGTGTAAGGCCGGGGGAATGCATTGCAGAATTTTGCAATCTCCTATCTTGAAATTGGTTTTCCATGGAATGAACGATTTTTATATGATATTTATTTTATATTAACTGGAGCACAACTTGGATATCTATCTAAATAATTAGAAAATAAATAAAAATACTTACCTATGTTTATTCGTTTTTAAATGTTATAAGTAGGTGTTATTAAATGATGTAAGATGCACACAATGTATGAAATTATTCCTGGTAAAGTTATGTCACCGACCTTGCATAAGAACACAAAATTCGCACAAGTCTATGAAAAAAAAAAATACCATTACCAATTTATTTTGACACCTGTTCCCGCCTCTGCAGATACAGTGATGAGTGAAGCTCAAAGACTACTTAGTTCCCAATGAGTCTCACAGATGGCGCTGAAATTACAAAATGTAGAGTTCGATGTTTGTGTCAAAAGTATTTCAAATAATGGCAATAATAACTAAAATGAGTACGACCTAATAGATTTTATCTAATATATATCGATAAAGTAACACACATACTTGTGTATCTATCTACTTTTATCAAGTAGCTTTTTAGTTCACGGGATTTGGCATTTGACTTGATTCGCACCCGACTGGAATCATTAAATTTAATTAAAATTGCTGTAGTGTCTTAAAATAGTTAGTTGACTGAATTTTTAAGAATTTACTTTATTATAAATGTATTAGGTAATGGACTTTGGAGCTTTCAAACTGCAGCTCGCTCTTAGACGAAATCCGCTGTCCTATTTGAGTCATAAAAGCTCTTGCAGTTCAAGGGTTACGCAACAGATGGCGCCACGTGTATTTTTCTAATAAGATACTAATTTTCGTATGAAGAAGGGATAGCGTTACATACTCATGTACTTCGTAAGTCGTATGTACTAGTATTTGTTGAAAATGTAGAATGATAATTTGAAAACAAACTATGTCATAGACTTGCTGATATCTCTGTCATTTGTTTGTAAAAAGGACACACACACAACAAACCCTAATAGTCAAATAAATTATTACAAAATTCCTAGAGTAACATTTTATACTGCATAATAAATAGGTAATAAATAGGCCAACCCGCCTGCTAAGCATGGCGATTATTGGCATTTCCACCCAATTGAACATGGAAATCATTTGGCGAGGCTCTTGTCCAGCAGTGGACATCATGTGGTTGATGATGATGGTGATGATGAATAAATAGGTAAACTATACTAAAGTCTTTAGAAAGTACTTCTATGTCTAAAATAGTAAAGTATTAGTAGATATTACTATGTTGTAAAGTTAAGTACTTGCCTACTCTTCTAAGCATTTTATGTTGGAGTTATCTAACACATTGGAAGGCATAGGTAGGTAGTACAATAGTAAATAGGGTGTAAGTACATAGCGGTTAATTATCATACCTATTATTCAAATAAAATGGGTATGTTTTAGTATTTGAAACGACAACGTAACATTAATACCGAGCTTTTGTTTATTATATTTTGTTTATATGCCTATAAACTTAGGTAAATACAAAAACACAATAAGTTCACCTCAAATGTCACAATGTATTAAGGGCTGATTAAAAAATAACTTTACTTGCGAACAAAACTTGTACCTAACTACAATATTCTTTTAAAAGAAAAGGATTAAAAAAAATATTCCTTTAGCCCACACTTCGAAAAAAAAAGGTTCCCCTAATTAACATACAACAGAGAGAGCTTTCTAAAATCCTTTTAGAAATAATACAAAAATATCGCAGTTCAAATTGTTATGATAATTTTGTAACACAAATTCGGAATAAATGTAACGCAGGCCGCCCGACGATGACCCAATTTTGAATGAAAAATTCAAATAAGTTTTTTGTCCTAGCAAAGAGAAAGCTAATGCAGTTCGGCTTGACGATGTCAGTTCCGTGCTAACATTTAGATAAGAAAGTAGTGCCGTTTAGTTTTCGAAAATGGAACAGAATTTCAAAATAGCTTCGAGTGCTGCCGAGTGGCGTGGAAAACCTGGTTTCAATCAGAGTGGTGATAAGCGAAGCCGCCATGATAGGTAGAGGAAGGTAATTTATATTTTTTTCATCATTGTTGAGTTGAGTTTCTTTCAACTAAATACCTATCTGCATCAATATTTTATAACTGTACATGTCTATTTAGAAAGGAACATTTTGGTAATCAGTTGGTTTTGCTTACTTGTTGCGTTTGATAATAAAAATGCCTGTAAGTAGGTGTAACGTACCACTAAATTACGGTTACTATATTCCGTATACTTGCCACTCTAAAACTTTAAGAAGGCAGATATTCCAAAAAAAACACAAGTACATGTTGCTAATATTAAACCCAAAATATGTAGGTATAAATTTCGGGAAGAATTTCTTTTTTACACTCGACATAAAGTTTCAAAATTACCGTCTCAATACAAGCAATATAGGCATCAGCATAACTAAGTTTATTTGTTTTTCTTGTTTCATTTCGTATGAACTTGAATGTTAAGGAGTGGGAGTCACGCGACGATACCGAGAGACCCCCCAAGAGTCCTCCACAGCCTGAATATTTCATTAGCTTTCTGAAATGCGCGGAATTCCGCCGAGACACTGATGAAGGAAACGTCTTCAGATTCCTTGTATAATGTACCGAACATTAATACCTACCTTCGTATACCTATACTGGTACCTAGGCGTATATGACAGGTAGGCAGGTATCTATATGTCTGGTTCTAAGTGTACCTAGGTATAAAGAAGTGTATTGAGAGAAGAGTGAATGCTCTTATGATCTTTTGTAAAAGGCTATTATTTTTATAGGGAATCAAATAATCTATAGAATTTTATATTTAGGTAAAGCCGCTGTTCTTAGTCCATCACATGGATAACTACCTACCGATATTTTCAAAGGAGGGTCATAATTACATAATACATACAGTTTCTGGAGCCTACAATTCTATACCTACGCGCAGTCTCAGGGCTGTAGGTGGGTAATTAAGTCAATTATCTGTCGAACATAAATCGAAACTCAAAGCAGGTACTTACCTACCTACGCCTTGTATTTATCCCTGTTGCCTGTTGGGAGGATAACGGCCCTAGGTCATCATCCCGCCCTCCGTGTTTTTAATTTCTTAGGGCTTGTACCTTTTCTTGCAAATACTTCTATTTTTAACCGGTATTCGGTATTATTACCTATCACTTTCGTCAAATTTTTACTAAAAAATATGATGAAAAGTGTACGGTATGTAACTACTATTTATGATGTACCTATGGGTTAATCTACCCATATAGTTAGTTAGTTCTTGCTGTATTATCACGGAAACGGTTCCTATTTCATTTCCTATTAAGTGTTTTGAATTTTTGTATAAGTTTTTGCATACTTACCTGTAATGTTAAGTAGATTTGTGTATTTTTAAATAGACTGTAGGGTTATGCGTTGTGTAATAGGCAAAAATGTTTGTTAATTTTGCTTGAAATATACCTGAACAATTTAAATATTTAAATGAAATATTATTTGCATTCAATAGAGAAATTACCCAAGAATACAAAATTTATGGACAGTAAATTTTAAATCGCGTGTTCATTATTTAAATAAAATGACGTGCATAAAGAAATTGGAAATCCGAACAAAGCGAAATACGAAAATAATTTTATTACTTATTTTTAAATATTTTAACAATGATTTAGGTGTAATTAAAACTAGCTTCAATGGCATTTAATTTCATGTACAGAAGTCAGAATGAAATAGTGTACAATTAAAAATATAATTAAAGGAAGAACACAGACAAGTGCCTTTATATACGTGGGTAAGTATCTAACTGATTAGTATCTATTTGGATATTTATTTTATTTAGGTAATTTTGCAAAAAAAAAAAAAATGCAAGACATGCATATCTGTGATAATAAAAATCCGGGATATGGGAAACTTTTGAAGTTTATTAGAAGAAATAAAACTTTCCACATTTCACACGAGCAAAATTGGATTAAACTCACAAACCGTTGTACCGAAGTTATTACAGTTCAACTAAAACAGTTTACTTCGTATTTGATATACAACTGACAATAATCAATAAATAATAAATATACCGGGACATTTTTTCATACAGGCACCTGACCCCAAACTAGGATACCCTGTACTCTCGGTGCCAGAGACTGATAAACTTACATACTATTTAAATACATACATACATAGATCAAAAAAACACCCAGACGCACACAACAAATGCCTCAGCTCATCACTAAAGCATTATGTCCGTGGCGGGATTCGAACCCACGTCCGTTGCCCTAGAAGCAAATGTCCTGACCACTAGTCCATACCGGCCGTCGATAATTTAAGCTGAGCTTGGTTTCATGTCGGAGTAGGCAAACCGCGTTTATAGGTAAAGCCGTATATGTAGGTACATACCTATAATGTTGATTTATAGAAAACTAGTGGTCGCCCCGCGATTTCATTCGCGTAGTTTCAGTATTTCATACAAACTCTAACATCCTCTATAAAGCGTCACGTCCCACAGGATCGGGATAAAAATGTCCTATGTCAATCTCATAGTCTTAAACTACTTCCCCACCAATTTTCAGCCCAATAGGTTCAGCTGTTCTTGATTTATAAATAGTGTAACTAACACGTCTTTCTTTTATATATATATAGATATCAGTCCATG
This sequence comes from Conopomorpha cramerella, assembly GCA_012932125.1. Lineage (NCBI taxonomy): Eukaryota > Metazoa > Arthropoda > Insecta > Lepidoptera > Gracillariidae > Conopomorpha > Conopomorpha cramerella. Next base: position 56,371 of record SJJU01072737.1, on the reverse strand, counting down.
TAGATACATACATTGTTGTGTTGTGATTGGGCAAAATTACCAACCGGTCCCCGGCCTGCGAGAGTTTCATAATCATTGAGATAACTCCAAAGCGGTTTCATCTTGGGTGTCCCATACTTAGTAAATAAGCGATGAGCACGCTAATTAATGACGAAATCTTTCCTGTTCAGCCCTTGTGATAACGCTCTTATTGCAAAGGTATTAGAGTTCAACGGTACACTGTGTATTTCAGTCAAATGATTTCACTTAGAGCAGAGCTTTTGCTCCTTCAGTTTATTACTAAAGATGGCAGTAGAAGGAACAGCTAACAAGCCAGCCAGCGGCGATGGGCAGATGGTTCACGTAAAGTGATTTGTATCATCTCTGTGCTGCATTTTGTAATAATTATGTATTAGGTATGTTTAGGGGTGTGGTAGTTATAGCTCATAGGCAGTAAATGACGTCACTATTTCTAGCTAATTAGGATAATTTATGTTTTCTTTGGGAATGATAGAGTATCGGTAATTCTTAGACTGAAGCATGAGATTTATTTGACAGGTTAATTAAGTTAATTTTAACTAAGTATTGTTAAACAATAGCAAATGTCCATTTTCTTGAAACAATTCTCGTTACATAGCTACCTTTCTACATCCAACAAAATAGTTTTCCAATTGCCGAGGCGAAAATATATCCTTTAACCGTAATCATCATCTATTTTTACGACATTTCATAACAAGCTGGGTGTAGTGGAGGCTGCGGCGTCGGTGGCGGTGAAATCTTCACAATAACAATAACTCACGCGTTTCACTCGCCCCCCACTAGATGGCGCTCAGCGGCGGACACAAGTAATCCATTTATTCTCGGGGTGAAGTTTATGTAGCGAACTCTTAAGCGACTCCTATATTGTTTTATATTATTATTATTTATAAACATAGGCGGTGCGTGCGTGCCGCTGCGCCCTGGGGATTACTGCGATAGACTTTTTCTCTTAAATCTCTACTAAATCTCGGCTTACGTAATGGCATAATATGTAGAGTTATTTTCGAAGCTATGTTTATAGAGTAACACTGTAGAGATTGGAATCTTATTTCACTATTAGAGTAAAGAGAAGTAACTGTAAATAAAGAACAAAGTGTTATATAGGTAAAAAGTATTATCTTAATTGCTTCCATTTCAAAAATTCTGAACGAATATAAGACCAAGTAGAAATGTCTCTCTTTGGGGAAAGTTGTAATTGTTTAATTTACCGCGTTGTATTAAGTCTCGTCGGGTATTCGGGAATGTCACGAGAGAGAAAATTCCCTTCTGTCAAGACTTCGCGGATTTACGGTTCTCTACCTACAGTCGGGACATAACTCTCATAATCGCTTTGAAGAATTTAATTTTACACCTTTTTTCATGTTTATGTGAAGTATTTTTCCGTTGATACCCATTTTAATATCTAGAAATCTATTTTAGGTATACCTTTCGCATTCCACATAGCCCAAAAAAAAAAAAGTTATTAAACATGTTCTTACTACTAATACGTTGACGACATAGTGCATTTTATTCTACATTAGTTTATATTTCTATGTTCATCACGTAAATTAAGCGCTTTTTTCGAAAAGTTCCTTATTTTCTCGTAACGATACTGGCATTAAATTAAGCGCTCTACTTTCCAGCTGTGCCCAATTTAAACCGAAAAAACAAAATGAACGTAAATATCCAACCCCTTAAAACAAACAATTGGAAGTGTATAAAGGCATTACCGATGTAAATGGCACTCCATCCTCCAGGGTACTTTATCTCGGCAGCTTCAGACTTTTCCCTTTTAAATCGGAAACTTTCTTCGTATAGCGAACGATTTATTTGCAAAAGGTTCGAGATAACAAAGAAAGTTTTTTATCGGACAAGTTTTACTCAAAGTGCTTTGAACTCGTACTAGTACTTTTCTCATCACGTTGAATAAACTTATCCTATTTTGGTAGGTATGTGAGAGTTGATGGGAATCTGGCACTTATATGTAGTTAGGTGTAGGTCGGAATTTCCGCGTTAGGTATTTACTTGTTCTGGAACTGTTGGAATTAAGACCAGGATCTTCAACTTACTTAGGTACCAATATAGGTAGAGATGTGGTCTAGTGGCTAATTTATATTATTTGGAGTCTGAGGGATGATGGGTTAAAGTACCTATCTACCTACGTTACATGCATATGGGTTGCTTTATGAATACCTAATACTGTTTTTATATACCTAGGTACGATAAAGGAACATCTTGGAAGAAAACTCAGTGGGTAGAAAACGCAGAATTTTTTTTTGGTATATATTTTTGGTTAAAAAGTGAGTAAACTTAATAAAATGTCCGCAACTTATTATTTAAAGATGTATCTAGGTTTATACACGTACCTATGTATAGATTGATACTGGATGTGTGATTCTTGAGATGTGTGAATTTTCGCAATAAGTAGTTTAATTCTAATATTGTCCACTCTCTTTTTGTGATGAAAAACACACTCTAGCAAAAATAACTAATCCCCGCCCACAAAACAACCAAATAAGTATAAAAACGTATGTAATAACCATAAGCACTTCAAAGATATGAAATCATAAACATACAAAACATACGACTATAACAAGGAGAGAAAAAATCCAATAATATTCAATAGAGTTTATGCACTTAATTAAGAAAGGTAACACAAAACCTTATCATACTTTTATGTTCCTTGTCACTCACAAATTACAAACTTAAAATTACCGTAACCAATGTTAATTTAACACAGCTTTATGGAAATCTCAATCCGTGTAATTTCCTGATGCATACAAGAATTCTGTATTATACTTTTACGTTCGAATTTAAATTGGTTCCTTTATAATGACACGACGATTTGGCCCAGTTGATTCAACTTGTGTTAGTTGAACTATCGTACCTACCTCTATACAATAATAATAATTATAGGTATGATAATTAGTTACTTCTTCTAGTCTATTTAATTAAAATCTTTTACTAGGATTAACATTTAATGAAAGAAACAATATTTGATCTCCAATTTCGGGATAAATAAGTGAAGTGAATTTCGGACTAGCACTTACTAAAATAAGCGAACATTGAACGACGTAGATGAAAACTGTTGCTTGAAATAAAATAATCTTAGTTACACTCTAAGATTCTATTAAAATAGAGCCACTGGCCCTTTAAATATAAAAAAAGTCTTCGCCACCCTTCTCGATTTTTCTTTTTAAGGTTATTTTATACCCACCTCTAGTGAGTGTATATTAAGAACTCTCATTGCCCAAATTTTACAGCATCAATCGGCTTCTTAACTTTTGCCTCTTATCTACACGTAATATTAGAGGGAGATAGTCGTGCCAAAAGTGCAGCCTTAAGGAAAATGTATCCTTAGGCTAAAAAACAGGGGAATTTTACATAATTTGGTTATCTTCTGATGAGAAATAATTCTCTTGAGATTTTTTTTTACGTAGCAAATTAAGATGTTGTTTTTATAACCCGTCTCAAATAGATGATATTCGTTTAATTGTAATGTAGGCACACAAGTAATGGAGATTGAATCATTACGAAAGATTATTATCCGTCTGAGAGGCTATTTTCTACGACATAAGTGAAGGCATGTTACATGTTCTACCGTATAATCAAAGTAATACGTACAATTGTGTAGGGTAGGTAGTGTTGATTAGGTAATACTAATAAAAAGTAATTAACTAAAAGCGGACCTTGGCTCCTTCCGCGTTACCTACGCTATTATGCTCTACAATCAGATTCTAGGCGGAGATTAATAATGATTTAGATCATCATCATTTCCCTGCTCTTATCCTGCACTAGGTACACATTAATAATGATTTAGATAATTTATAAAACTGTTTTATCCGAAATGTTTTTGATACCAAACCGTGGTAATATAATATGTAACCTACCTATTTATCGACATACCAAAAAAATATTAGATTAATCTTACGTAGCTAAGTATACCTAATACCTCGAACAATTTCACCAATTTGAAACAAAAAATACCTAGGTAGTCCATAGGATAATTCGTTCTCTCGGATTTCCAATTTAAACTCAAGCCGCTAGCAGTAAAATAAATTAACTGTTTAACAAAGGATTACTTTGACTGTATGTATGTAGGTACCTACTAACTATGAGATGTTTGTGAAGCGGGTGCGGTGGCCGTCTGTGGATGTCGAACTGAACTAGCCACCAATATTACAACCTGACCTTTACCGCCACAGTAATATCCTACACCACAAGCTCACGTTAAATATGTAGAGTTCAACTTGACCACGCCGCTCCATCACATCAGATGCAACAGTCGCCAAAAGTTCATTCACCCCAACATCTGTTCAAAACTTCTCCAGATATAATCACAATCTATTCCAGTATACAATATCTTAACTAATTAATCACTAATATAGTTATGAAAAGTAAAACTTAATTGTTAACAAACGTTAGGGTCATTAAATGATAGTAAACGCATAGTAGAGCCGTAAATCAGTTGTGGGAAACGTTTAACTGGCTACACGACCTTTGTTTGGCAAATACACTGTGTGTACGACAAATGTTACCTAAGTGGACCTGTAATGATATTCAAAGACTTCAAGATTAATTTGCTCGTAATGTTTTTCCTAGCAACTTTTTTTTTTACCTGCATCTATGTAGATAGGTTCTTACCTATAGATAGATAATTATTTCGAACCTAAAAATTGAGTATGCCCTAAGCTTGTAGAGTTTGAAAATGACTAATCTGCATTTTTAATTAAGTACTTATAGATAAAGTAGCTAATAGTCTAAACAAATAAAAATAGAAACAAAGCAATATTAATAATCCAAGTGCAGATATACATATCTATCTCTTTTCTATCCCTCAATCCAAACATCTGATTTGGCTGATATAATAATAGGGAGCGGTGAGGTCGCTCGCGGCGCCATCTTGGCCCGCGTCCCGCGCGCGCCGCTGATTGGCGCGCATTCCAACATGGACGCCTGCACACGTGTATTTTGAAACTCGTTCGAATAATCACTATTCCGTTGATAAAGGTCGTATGTGCACTATGGTGTTATTTTTTTATTTGCGTCATGTTTTAGGGCATTTTATAGGTATTGTATGTTGGTATTATCCAGAAGTACAGCAGACATTTCTCAGATTTAAAAGTAAAGTACCTAAATGAGTAAGAAAAATAAATGTTGAAGAGAAAAGAAAGGACAACTTTGCCGACGGAATGAGCTCCATTTTAGTAAGGTTCAGCAATACTTGTTAATTAACAGGATGGGAAAAATATTGTATTTTCACTGGTACCATATTACCCTATTTTACTATTGGAGGGAGGTAATTTCACCGTCAAATTTGAATCTCGCTAAAGTAGTTAGGTAGGTAATTCTCCTATGTTTAAGCTTTGTAATCAGTCCCCTAGTAAAACTTCCGTAATGCGTAAGGTCATTGTTACACAATATCTCAAGATAAACCCTAAAACCTACCCGAACCTTCCAAATGAGACAGAAGCTCGTATAAAGTGGGAGTTATTTGCAGAGTTTCAGTTTTGCGGTAACGGATTAACTCGTCACAGGGTGGTTTATACTGAGGCGGCATGGGGAGCGTGTAGAGAAAAATATCGCAAGTGACAATGAACATTTTCCTGAAATGTACTCTGTTTTTAGTGTCGTAGAGTGTATTTTGCCTTCTATGAGTTATTGAATTTAGGGTCAATGTTATATTTAATCTTATTCGTTGAGTCTGAGTTGTTTAGTTTGGCTTAGACGATGTTACTGAGTTGGCGGAGCGCTGCGGTATCTTGGCGCGGCAATTCAATCCGACCTATGCGTCACTTTGAGCAATTTTCCTTATTACGGTTTATTTTACAGATTCAGGAACGCGCGGGGGCGAAACTCGTTTCAGGTCTGTGTTGGAAATATATTGTTGTCTTAAAAAAGTCTTTCGGTTTAGATTGAGGAATATTAAAGTAAAAGGTATACTTTAGGTTAAGGTATCTTACTATGCCTTCTAAGTACTCAAGTCGGTAGTACAGCAGTAGAGACCTAATGAAGTCAAAACTTTACTTACTAGTTTACATAAAAGGAAATATAAGGAACACAATCATAACAGGAGAGTCCCCGACTGTATTATACCGACTAGGTCTTCATTATCCGGGTCCATTTTACCCTGCGGTCAGGGATGCTCTCCCTACGTCATCCAAGTTTATTTGGTAATTTAATAAATACCCTTCCTTGAGCATGCCTACAGCAAGAAAGTCGAGGGAATAGATTTGGTTTCCTACCCTCATTTTTTGTAAGTATCCCTAATTAACTTCGATAATGTAGAGCTACTATTATTTGTGCAAATACAGTGAAAGTGCACTTGTAATACGTAGGTAATTATTTGAAGATAAAAAACAAGACACATTTACATAGGTAGGTATATAAATACCTCAAAATATAGGTAGAAAGGTAGGTAAAAGGCGGCACGGCCTTTCAAAAATTTCAATTCTGGAATAATCTGGCGCGCTTCCCGGTTCCCGCGTAAATGATCCGGCCCGGAAATTGTAGAGTCGGCTTCTGTGGAGAGAGTAGGCAATTCATATTCATGTCGCCCCTTCACCCCTTTTGTTAGAGCGCCACCATCCAGGCTCACCCTTTTTTTCCTTCTTTTGTTAATTTGCTCCCACTTTCGCTCATTGTTATGCAACGTTTGTTTACGTAAGCGCTTTCTTGCCGATATGACATTCTTTATCCAGGGAGCCTGCTTTTTTGACGTTGGCGTTTTTTTTGTTTAAAAAGAAAAGCAAATTTCAAGGGAACGATATAATTTAGAAATCCAATCTTCATGCCACATCTCCAGCAGGTAATCTCTCCCTGGGATCCTTGTTGATGAGTTACATGTTTTTCAGAAGCTTGTAGAGTTGAAGTATGTAGAGTCGCATTTCTTAATGTAATAATATATTGTAAAAGAAAATTGAAAATATGTTCTTATCGAGCAGATGCTTTCTATTTTTTTCCAAAAAACCTCAAGAGAGGCAGAGGCACTTGCAGAGAGATAGAAATAAATAAAGATTATTTTCCATAATAGGTATATCTACATCGAAAAACCTCTGTTCCTTCGTGGATATTAGAAAATGTAAGTACATAGGTACATGCTCCGGCAACCTGGCCTTTATTGTCCAAAAATACACAAAAAGATAAAGTAAATAAGAATGTTAGTAGGTACAATAATCGTAAATTTACAACAGCCCTCACCCTCAGAAGAATGTAGAGAGGTACTTCTGCCTCGCGGTAATATTTCCGTGGAAATTTGCATTTGTTGCGATATAATTACTTTCAAAAACGAATAAAAGGGGCCTTTTGAAAAACTCACTTGGGGGTTGTTTATTCAAATGCATATTTTCTGTCTATAGAGACTTAAATGCGAGGTATATTGTGCTTGATACGACCAAAAAGAGATCGGACTTTAATAAGACTTTGAATATTATTAAGTAAGCATTGTTTTCTCTTTTTTTACAATTAGATAATATTATCACAGTTCGAAATTAGATATGTTGACTACAGATTGTTGCTATTTAGTAGTTTATGCTTATTAGCTTATAGAATATTCCTTATTGTAGTTCTATCTTACTCGTGTAGTATGTCACCAGAGAAGGACAGAAGCACAAAGTAATACATTGTAAAGTATATTGTAAAGTATAACTTAACGAACTAAAATGTAGGCGGTATTAATATCGACATTAAGCTATCAAAATATCAATCTACTTAGATATTGTAAAATTCAATCTAAGATTTCCTTTTTAAAATAAACTTAAACAGGTCAATTAAGACTGCTCTGCATAGTTATATAGATTTAGATTTTATTTTTATAATGAAGATAATGTTCTCATTTTCAATAAAAAAAAGTGTTATACTTTATAAACATAACTTTCATCAGATTTATATCGTAAGGTCATTGAATTGGATTTGAGTGGATTGGATGTCTGTTTTAATTAAAAAATATTAATAGGTATGCCACCCACTTCGATCATTATGGGGCCGTTAGGAGACCTGTTTTTTTTTCATATTTTGGTAGGTACATAGGCAGTAGGATGCACAGCTAACAAAATCTCTTTCTTGCCTTTAATAATTCCAGATTGCAATTCCTCGCAAATAGTTTTAAAAGTTATAATTAGAATCTAATTATTAAACTAAGATTCAACAGAAAATATTGAATAAGAAACATCAAAAATATATGCAAGCATATATAAAATATGTATCTTAACAATAATTACGTTCCTCCTCTCTAAAGCATGGATTCTTTTTTCTAAGCACACACTGTAATCACGAGCTAGAAAATCCTATTATATTTTGCTACGTCAAGCTTCAGGGAGTCCATGAATGTAAATGTACCGGAAAAATGTAAGGAGACGATTTATATTCGGTCGGGGGTGGTGTCGGGGGGGTATTCTCGCCTTCTTTTTCTCTATAAAGCATCGACCAATAAGTAGGCACACACTCATGAAAGTAAAACTTACTTAGGACGGCAAGCGAACTGTATCAAAGTAGCTGGGATAGATGGAACGTGAAATAAGTTTTGAAGAGGTTTACTGTACTTTGACATTCGAATATAGGTAGATATGTGTGTATGTAATGTAGATATATATCTTCTATCGGCAACTTAATATGATCTACCACCTTAAGGTTGAAATTTATATACATTTCATTAGACATTAAGGTTCATTATTTACTTTACAGTATAACAACTCTACCTTATTGATGTTTTAGTGACACAGAAATTGTCATCGAAACTGACACAGCACTCTCTTGGTCCTAGGATGGAATAGACAATAATTAATTGACACCGACAAAACATGTTTTTCATTATTTACTCAGCTAAATAGTGCTTCTCATCTCTCTTGAAAATCACAAACCTATCGTTCAAAACTCACCTAGATTAATCCAATGTTGATGACAATAATAAAAAAAAAAATCAGAACGATACATATAATATGGTCTAAATTTCTAGAATATTTGACATGATTTTATTCACCTTATTGAAGCAGATGTTAACCAATGGAAGTTAATCAGTGGGAACTTATTTTGACAATGTTTGGCTTAGCCTTAGTTGGATTGCGTGAAAGATGTCTAGATTGTTATCATGAACCACCGACAATCGTCGATTTAACAACTCACACTAGATATGGTATTGTTTCATGTTAGTATAAGAAATAAACAATATAAAATTCAATCACGAAATTCGGTTGCATCCTGTTCCACACAAGCCACGAATATCAAAGAGGGTGAAATATTAGAGGTTAGGTACGATTTATATTATGACGGATATAAGACGGACAATGCTGTATTGTTTTACGATACTCCAACCTCTGCGGGACACGTAATAAGGGGTAGAATCGCGTGTTCAGCAAACGTAACCAATATTAAGGCCGATGAAGTCTGCCAGTAATAAGGGCTGGGACACGATTCCGCCCCCAAACAAAAACGTTTGTCTCTAAGCGAATGTATTGTTTTTCTGCGGACGTCTGCGGAATAACAAGGGCCTGCTTCTTCGTAAATATCTTAATAAAAACCTGTGTTACGCCATTACATTCTGATCATGTCCATTCGGTTTCCTTCTTTCTCTTTGTGTAACACGAGGACGTTATTATATTTCCTGAGGAAGCAGAAATATAATATACAGGAAAGAAGACCCCTTCCCCCAGTTGTATTGCTTGCGCTATATGTTTGTTTCATTCCAAAACTTTGACTTGTTAAATAATCTGATTAAAATACGGTTCTGTTTTTCAAAAATCATATCCTAGTTTAAAATAGTTTAGGCTGTACGTAGATTTATATTTCAGTCAGTCAGCATTACCTTTAACTATTTCAAAATAGAGAAACGCCTTTTTCCCCCATACTGTAATATCTCTACAAAGTCTACATAAACGAATTAAATTTCATATTGTCTGAGCAGAAAATGTTATTTGAAGTTGTCATTTGTTCCTGTTTCCGAGAGGATCGGAGCAGCGGGATCTCTGGAGGGTTGCACGGTGCCTCGAAATAGCTGATAAATGAGACGAAAATGTAAATGTAGCGCTTCGAGATGAAAAGCCCGCGCTTGCCTGCTTGTTAAAACTCCAAAGCAAATGTACCAGAATTAGGTGCGGCCGAAATAATTTTTGAGCCAGACGCCCGCCCCGCCTCAGGGCAATACGCCTCTATACCTAAATTAAACATCAAAGTAAAATAAACAAAACACTAATTAGCCGTGCAGTTTCTTAATTAAATTTTCTTTGTTATGTTTAACTTGTCTGCTTCTGGGTATTTACTAGCGAAAATTAATGGGCATTTCATAGCTAGGTTTAATAGTTGAACTAAGCTTTTCACTGAACGGTCGGGCTCATGCGCCGTTTGATGTTGTTTCACACAATAAAATATTATAAGGTAGTATCATAATATCAATTGCCACGTTATATAGAGCACGTAAACCGCGCTATAAAGTTGTGACAGAACCGCCGCATATAATGCAAGAGATGCATACAATACATATAATACAATCTGTTCCGCTTGGAGCGAATGTTCCTGGATCTCGGTGATCTTTACTCTCGCGTGATAACCAACAGAAATGCAAGGGGTTATTGCCTACACGTTTTTGCATTTAAAATGCAAGTTCTCAGAATCACTTTTAAGTTTTAATATTAACTCGTACAGGTTCAAGAAACTTATTTTATTTTGATTCGCTCGCTGGTGAACGCGTCGCAAATGAGATGTGAACCAGTAACATTATCTCGTGTTGCTATACAACGCCAGGTATCCGCTTTCATACTGATTTTATAGATTGAATAAAAGTAAGCGGTTTATTTGCGGTTACGTATGAATAAATTTTCGCTTTACTTACTACGCAATGGAGTAAGCCCGAGAACACATCCACGGCATTATTGATTGAGGCCCGTAAATATTTTATTGTCCCTGTGGCAGCAAAAAAAAAAAATGTCTCGGAGAAAATTACTTACCTACGTACTTACGGGGAGTGAAATACATCTGAACATTTTTCAATCTTATTTCTTAAGTGGAACAAACGATAAAAGAAAATTTAGCTCTTGTGTGGCTTTATTGCTGAGATTTTCCCGACTTTCTACCGGGGGTAAGCCATTTACCCCCGCGTTAATGGAAACTACTTAAGTAGGTAACTGTATCAGACTCATGGAAAGGTTGAACAAGCAATAAATGTATAGCTGTAATGAACATACAAGATTATTAGTCGCATAAAGTTTAAAGTCAATTTTCATAATTCTATCGGTTTTTGATTAAAATATTTTAAAATAAGAAGGTAAAATACGGGACATAACAAATAGTAATATCCTCTTTTCTATAGTACAAGATCATCCAAGCTTTCAAATTTGGAACTCACTATCTGCGCTACGACACTGGCCAGTATATGTGTGTAGATAGAAGCGTATCTAAAAAAAGTTTTTGTCGTGTTAAATAAAAAAAGGTACCTACCTACATAGGTAGGTACTTACTTATTTAATAAAAATACTAGAAACATTGTTGACAATTTGTAAACAGTCCACAACGTATACTTTGATATATTTTTATGACGTAGAGAACAATGAAGTCGGTGTTAGTAAATAATAATGTATTTTATGTGTGTACGTAGTATATTGAGAAGGCATCAATTATCATTATTCATGCTACATTCATGGACAGTTTAAGCGAAACACTTTTTTTAAAATGTTTTATAGATTCTATGAAAGGATGAATAGGTACCACAATTTCATCAACATTAATGGATAAAATAAAAAGTGTGATATTTACATCCAACGAAAATATCAATTAAAAGTAAATAAAACCTACGTTTTTTCTTTTAAAAAGATATCGATATTTAAATAGTCTACTTAACACAGATAGGTTTATAAAGCTTCACCCTTATCTCCGAGAGTGGTAGGCAGAGACAATGAGACCTTCACCTACTACGATCTTGAAAACTCCAAGGACTACGAGTCCATAATTGTACCATTTCATTTGTGGAATGATTTTCCACGCATCGTAGAATAGTTGTTTCTGTCCTGTTTCTGTCACAGTTTTACTGCTTGGTATTATGCTCTAAATGTATTATTTAATTTATTGTTACAAGCCATAAAAATCTATTACATTGTTAAGAGATTTAGTCGAAAAGTAAGATGCGGAAGGAAATTAACTTCTAATTTTATTATACTCCTTTACTATGGTACGAACTCTATTAACAGAGATCAAAATGTGCTACGTCAATATTTGTTTCCGATGGGCTCACTCCCTCACACGTTGGGTTGAATACGCTTGGTGAACAGTGGGCGTTTGCTTAGCAAGTGCTTCTGCCTACCCCGCTTTAGGGTTAAAAGGCTTGAAAAGTATTTATTTAATATTTGTTTACGTCAAAGTATCACACTCCTTAAAACGTTCCTATATTTCATAAAAGTGATGCTATTTAAGTTCACAAAAGCGTTGTTCAAAAGAAAACGCGAAAATTTCACTACAAATGACTTGTGAGCTCATATGAAGCCGGTCATAATACGGAATTTCCTTCAATATACAAATGATGAACACTAGTATAGATATGGATGTTGTCTGAACATAGGACAGAATTATTATAAAAATGTTTATATAAATAAAAAAAATATGTACAAGTAAAGAAAAATACTTTCTTTTGTTTCAGGCGTTTTTTAGTAAGGTCTGAACGCAGTTGTCATTGCGGTCGGCCTTACTTGGGGGTGAGGCAGAGACGCCATGCAGAACGCCCTGCTCCTAAGGTTTGACACACTACTGTTTAATAGTATGAGTACTTTATTTGGTTGTTCAGATACTCGTAACATTGTACATGTAACTTGACTCTGTGTTAAACAAACTGCGACCCACACAAAATGAATTCGCAGTAAAACTATACTATTATTATTATACGTTATAGGTATTTTGAAATTTGAAATCATCCAAAATTAATTACACAGGCAGTATTCATCATCATCATCATCAGGCCATACTTGTCCACTGCTGGATATAGGCCTCTCCAATGGCAGAAGCTGGATGCGAGAAGCCGAAAACAGATCACAGTGGCGTGTAATTAGAGAGGCCTATGTATGTCCACTATTCTTAGGACAATACAAAAAAAATACTTCCTACACTTTCAGTGTAAGAAGGTGTCTTACGAAACGAACTTATGTAAAGGCCGTAAGCAATCTGAACCAAAATAAGAATCAGTAAAAATATAGTAGGTAGGTACATAATGCATTCATTGCTTTCATTCCGACAGATTTTTTTTATCGGAGCGTCCGTCTCTGTCGGTGTTATTGTCGCTTCAAAGCACTAACCCCTCTCGTGCACGCAATAAAAGGTTCCTGCCCAATCGCACCTGGGATCTGCCATTTTCTGAATTGCGTATAATAACAACTCAGGTAGAGCCGCATATTTGTATGGAAGGTAGGTATAAAATGTGAATCTCGAGGAAACAGTATGCATTCGCCCACTTCGCTGCCAATGCGACGGCCGACTGGCTACGATTAACATTTTTATTGCAAAAGCACTTTACGTGGGTGAACGTCATATGTACAGATAATGTAGAGATACGGCTGCGAAATTCTTTTTTTTTTATAAATTGTACGTGCATAAACTAACGCCGAAAATATCTTGCAGGGCGAAAATAGCTTTTATTTCTGGAGCCCGGTCTCTAACTTTGTTTAGTTATCTAACTGAAGATTACCTTATAATAATAATTTCAGCTATTCATCACATATTTTACATGTAGGTACCGTATTAAAATAAATACAGTTTAATATTATTAATATTACCCGCCAAAGCAGCAGCATCTGATTAATAACCATGTAGTTACTACCCGATTTAGCCACTAAATTTCAACAAGATAATATTTAAAAAGAAGCTTTTACTTGTATAAATTCAACATTTTCCATCCATTCCACGTTTCACATTGACTGGATGAAGCTCTCAGGATGTAGAGTTTTTTTTTCATCAATTCTAAAAAAGCTCCTTGACTTAATCGCTTTGATTCGCGCCGCCATGTCACATATATTATTTTAATGCCTTAATTTACAATATAATGGGTAAGTTTACGATACAAGTGTAGGTAGGTAGGTACATGTAGAGTTAGACTTCGAAATGTATACGATAAATTATCGGTAGGATCGTATGTATTGCGGCTTTTTGTGTTATGTTCGATTCATCTTATGTAACAATTCACGTGATATCTGACAGTAACGGGGCTGATGTCTTGACCCCGTTTCATAATGGATTTGAGACCTAATGGAGCGTGCCATGGAAAGCTTTACTTGAATTGGATTGATATTACCTCTATTGAAGGTCTAGCTTTTCTAATTTGATCGCAAATAATATTTGGAGTTTTGCATCGGAGATTTTTTAGGGTTAGAGATAATATTGTGAGGAAATCCGCTTAACAAATGCCGTATACAGCTTATAAGGCAGCTCACTATCTACTATCACTTAGGTGAAAATCACTTAAGAGAGTGAAGAGGTAGCTAGCTGGGGTTTGCAGATTATTCCGTTCCCTTAATTAGAATGTATCATAAAAGCTTTGGGGCTGAGCTATAAAATTTCTAACATTATTATCATGCTGTGGGAAAACTGGTAAAAAAAGCTTTACAAATATATTCCTATCGAATTAAATAAAAACATCTTCTAAGATATGTAGGTACCTCTAGTTCTATCTATCCATCTTTAAATAAGCCGTTCGACCAAAGAAGAAAAGAAAAAAAAACGCCCGCTCGAAACGTACGTGGAAAATCCGATCGATTCGATTTTATTCGAATGCTATACGCATAGAAACTGGCTCCTTGAGTCAAGCATAGAGTCTGCTCTATCGCCGGTCCGATCTATACGGGGGCAGCGAATAGTGATGCGTGTTCTTGCCGATATAATCAGTCTAGGGCCCACGTATCGAATACTAAACATTCGGGACCACCGGCTGAATGCCAGCTTAAATTATGTTTGCTCGTGACCTGACGTGCCGTTCGATTATTACTGATACAGTCGCGATTCGGGCCGTGGTATATAAAAATATAAACGGTTTTTATTTTATTGAGAAAAGATTTTGGTGGTAGTTTAAATATGTATTGGTATACGAGTAGCTACAGTTAGTGTTTTGTTATTGTATGTAAGAGAAGTATTCTGACGTAGATAGAACTAAAATGCGGTCCGTGAAAGAATAACGTAATGTAGAGTCAAAGATTTTTTGTTATAGGTATATTTATAAATATCCTGTTCATGTAGGTAGGTATTTATTTGTTACACGCGAAAAAGCACCTTAAGAACATGCCTAGATAGAAATATACCATTGCTGCACGTTCCGAGCCCTAACATAGAACCGTCAATCATTTGGCCACGATTCCAACATCCCATCGTTTAGATACCTATTTCAAACGATCTCTAGTTGTTGTTTTCCATGTCGGAGCGGAACGACCTGGCGGAGTGTGGCTAAGACGAGTTTGAATTGCAGATGAACCCTCGTAAACCTGGAGATATGATCCAGTCAGTTTTCGCACCATTAACCGGACATGCCGGACCACCTCCCACCCCTCGCAGCGAATGGGAAACGTTTTCATAAACAAATCGTTTTCAATTGAATATTTATGACGTTAATGGTGCCGAAGTGTTTATTTAGGGTAATAGGTTTTTGTTATACACACGCCAATATTTCCTAGTCGGGTGGACAAATATTTTCAAATATGTCCGTCCACTGTACCTACGACTTTTCAGTTTTAAGTGGAGATTTCTTTACTTACACTTCTTAGGTTTCTACATTATTTTTAATTCTCAGAACAGTACAATTCGTTGTGATATGCTCGAGTACCTATCTTCGCTCCAGCTTTCCGCGATGCCAGATATTTGAAAGCCCGACAGTATTTATGTGTTCTGACCAACTCGCTAAAGGTACACACTTACATGTCGATTGGAACTGCACTAAAACGCGGCTTGTATAAACTTTCTATTAGTTACAAGCTTATATTTAAATAGGGTAGTCAGAGATTAAGGTTAACCAGCAGTTCACGATTCTGACACACTTTTGTATTGTAAAGTAAATGACTAGCGAACGCTGTAAGCACATACCCAGCAATAAATGTTGGAACGTGCATTTAAGCTAGTTATTTCTAGGTCGAGTGGTAGGCATAGGTGCATTTTAGTATCTCAATATCTAAATGATATGAAAGATATTCGCAACTGTTCACTTGATGTTGAGAAACCTATTTTTTTGTATTTGATGTCGAAAATAAAACAATATCATTCCATACATCTGCAGGTCTAGCACGCGCGTCAAAAAAGATACGACAGATGACAAATATGCACTGTGATTGACTGCTATGTCACACTTCGCCCGACTCGCTTTGTTTGAACGCGTTATATGTCTTGTCACTTCTTTCTTCGAGCGCTGTGCTAGGGGGGCTGAAAAGGGACAATGTGAATAATTTAAGGGAAATTAGATTCTTCCTACGTTATCTATCTTCGGTGTTAATAGTAACGACATAAGAGTAACACCTCATACAGATAAAAAAATATTGAAATTTGAGTATAAAAGTTAAACTGCGTTAATGAAAAGTGCTTTTTGTAATTAACTCGCGGCGGTTATGTAAAGAAGAAGTATCTATGTATCTCCGAGTATCTACTTTTAGAAGCGTTTATTTTTTAAAGTTAAAGTCCCACTACTACATGTTGCTGTCTTTGTCATGCGTTTATAAAAAAATAGAGGCTACACATTACAACTTAAATTTGTTTGAAAATACGTTCGTTAGGCTTGTCATACATACCTGTTTACCGTCAATCTTCGGTAAACCATTAAGAGAAAAGAAAAATCATCTAGTCTTAAGTAGTTTGGTTTTATTTTGTTCGATTTTAAACAAAAATAAACCTTACTCGTACAGTTTAACGCGTATTCTTCTTTTTGCATCATATTTGACGAATACAGAGATGAATTTAGACTTTAGCACCACTAAATAGGGTACATTTTAAAACGTACAAAATTAACCAAACTACCGTGTATTGAGGAGAAAAATCATAGTTTACGACGACAAACGTCCTTATCGACTGAAACATGACTTAAAAAAACGTGTAAACAAGTCTATTAATGTATATGTAGGGGGTGGGAGCTACCTACGACTAGGAAAAAAATATACGACTTCGATTTAAGAGCAAAGAACCTATATTATGTGAACTTCGTGACTTTCTAGTATATCGTATGACTTAGACACGATTTATGGTTTCGGTGCGAGTTGTGAATATATACTTATAATACCTGCTAAAGACGTCTTTTCAATATTTTATGTTTTGTAAAGAATTAAACACCTGTCTGCTGCAATATAGGTACTTCAATAAATTTCAAAATCCAAAATGTTGACAAAATCATGCACCGATTATCATAAAAAGTCAAACATCTTACTTTCATTATCATACTTCTGTATTTATTATAATATAAGATCAAAGAAGACACATTAAAAACACTTACATACACCTAGATTCGATTAAAAGTAAGTAAGTATTTAGGCCCTCCTAACTTTTTCCTTCTTCTAATGATTATTAATGGAAATTAAATAATTTAATCGAAAGAATTAAATATACTCAAAGGTTAACCCACTAATTAAATGTTACCCCTTCGTATACCAACAGGCATATTATATTATATAGGTAATGAAGTTCCTTTTAATAATTACATCTTAGTTTTAATGCCGTCGCTGCGTGCGCCTGCGCAGCATAATTTACCGAAGGAGGCTTGTTAGTCACGCCATTCTAAGAAACGGCTATTTCGGTAACTGCCAGTGACATGGTTACCAAATGTAGATTTGGCACAAGTTGAGCTGTACGTAGGAACAAACTCTATGTATTCTCGGATCAGGTTATTTCTGAACACTATATCGAACTGTAGTTACGTACATAATCTTTACACATAGTGTCTCAGAGAGGCAGGCAGAGATATAGGTACTCAATCTCCACACGTTATTCCGTATTTGACGTACAACTGAAGTTCAGTTGAGATTGGTAGTGTATTATTCTTTTCACGCAGAGTTAAAATCGTATTATTACAGCTTTATTAGGCAATCTACACAATATTTAATCGAAATACCTAAATACAATTAAGGAGGACACAGAAAAAACTTGTGCCATTTTTATTCTGCCTATTTAAGATTCTTTTTCCGTTTTCTGTTTTATTATTACGAACTTCTTATTTTATATTATATTATAACTAACTGATCCGGCTAACGTTATTTTGCCGATATACATTATCAACATACCTACTATTAACTTTCCTCAAATTCTCACTACTTAAGAAAACCGCATCAAAATGCGTTGCTAAAGGGTCTGTCCTTGTCTGCGGAAGGTGACTTTGTTTTATACTATGTATTGATATGGATGCCGTTTTACCATAACATCCGAAAATGTATACCATTATCTGTATATTTTTCATATTATCGGTCGTCAAAGTCAAAGAACACTGCAAAACCGCCTGAAGCAAAATTTTGAAATACGCCCAGGTACCAGGTAACCTATTCTTCGGAATAGTTTACCATTATTATTACTGAGGTCCTTGGTGTTATTTTGTAAACAAATTTGTACCTTTAGTATCAATATATGTAGGTATACACTTTCATGTACTCATTTTGTTGTTGAGTTAAATCAGAGTGAAACTGAATCTAAAGGAGACTTTCTACTGTTAGATATGTTACTTTAATTTAGTAGAAGTAACAATTTAAAAAAAAATACGGGTATCGCTTTAATACCCTTAAGGTACTGGTACATGATATGCTTTTGCAGCTATTCCTGTAACATTATTGTTATTCTTACGAGTCGAAGCTTTGAGATATTTAACGGCTTGGTGGTTTCTTACGGTAATAGCCCCAAACGTATGCCACTAATTAGCATGTCTATCAGTAGTACCTTAAATATCTGCTACAATGTAACATTAGAAATGTGTTTGTATCATCTTATACTTACCTAAGCACGGTCAATGTCTTCATCTTTCACTTGATTGATTTATTAAGTAATTCGCATATTACGTACAAAACGTTTTCCTCGTAAAATATATGATTTCACAATCAATTATTATTAAGTGGTTCTATATTGAAGTGCTGTGCTGTTGTAGTTTAACTTCTAGAATGTTTGTGATTTGAGCTGTAATTGTAAATAGGTACAATTATGGACTATTTGCATCTATATTTTCAAAAAGGCATTTCGAAACGTCTGGTATATTAAACTTAAAATTAACGATATTTCTACAGAGTGTGATATTTTAGAAAATATTGATAATCCATTATTGCATTTGTACCTACGAATATCTTCTGTAATATTATATTGTAATTAATATTGCGGGATATGTTGCGTACATGTTACTGCACACTAAGATCTATCGTTACCAGAGTATAGATATTATTATAGACAGTATTTTATACAACATACATACTATGATTGATAAGTATAAGAGTGGAACAAAACACACTGGACTCTTCTAACAATTTTTCCAAATTCAGCAGACATTTTACAGATAAAATGAACATCTATGTATGTAAAAGAGAGTCGTTTTAGTTACACGATTTTAGTTTAAACCAAGAACGGCTGAACTGATTAGGCTGAACACTGGTGGAGAGCTTAGAGCTTAAGACTAGGAGATGGATCCTGTTGGACGCGTCGCTATATAGAGGGTTTTTGTATGGAATACATTAAATCTCAATCGGAAATTATAATGAAATCGTAGGGCATCCACTAGTAGGCACTGTATAGCCTTTTAATCTAGATATGATGCTAGGAGGCATCCTGTTTTGTGTTCTAACATAATCTAATGATTTTTCTCCGTTCACAGGTTACAGTGCCCCTTCACACAGACGTCGCTAGCGAGTCTACGACAAGGTGATTATTTTTACTATACCTATGAAAAATTGTTTACTAATGGTAGAGATATACTGGTCTTTTAAATCACTTTCACTACTTTTTTAAATAAAATACAAGATAGTAGGTGCGCAATCACCTACACGATTTTCCAGTAATCCGCCAATAACAATTGTAACAACCCAACACAATTTCCGAATTTCTCCCGATCTAAATAATTCCACTTTAAATTGAAAAATACATAAATAAAACTCGTCGTAAAGTCACTGAAGAAAAAAAAAATCTACATTTCGACATTCCATCGTGTTTCTGTATCGATCTAAAATTGTTCGGCGTGTTTGCGCAACTCCCGCGCAGGCGAGATAAGAAAGGCTCACTTTTAGTTTAAACTCAGGCGCAGCATGGCCGACCGCTCCACTATTTTCTTTAGTAAATATTTATAGAACAGCACAGACGGACACTTGTCTGCGTGCGTGTTTGTTTCTGTCTTTCATCGACGCTGGATCTTGTCTTGGTTTACTTTTCTTTTTTTTTTGTTTCCTTTGGGGGATGTTGGCTCTTGAAACGGGAGGGACTTGTGACAGATCTTACACTATGTATAAAATATGCCATACATTATATTATCTCTTGTATATTGGTAAGGATAAATAGATAATGTTGTATGTAATGATTAAGAAACCATGTCTGGTTTACTATAAAATGAATATATGTAAGAGGTATCGTAGGTGTAGATTTTCCTTTTTTCTTAAGTACATTTATATACAATGTTAAAGAAGGATCATTCAAAGGTAAAACATAGTACAAAAAGCAGGTGTTACAATACGTTCCCAAAAACATTTAATTGCATAACTTAACCTAGTCGAACTACTCCAACAGTCAAAGCCTCCGTCTACATTTTTTATTGGTTATTTAATCCGTGTTATTATTTGTTGACATTTCGGCATTCGTACAACGTAATTTATAGATTCTTATATCCATTGTATGGAGAATGTACAATGTAGGATACGCCATAATTGCGTTGCCACGCGAAAACATAACTTACAATACTGTGGGAAATTAGTAACATATGTTTTAGGGTTCCGTCCATGTTTGAAATTGTATAATTACTTCACTTAGTTGCTGACCATTTCATATCAACAGTAGAATTTAAAATCCGGCATTTTGGCCCAGTTGATAAGTAAACTACTTCAATTATTAATATAAAAGAATAAAATAAAATTAGATGTCTTTGATTATTAAAATATCATAGTCATAATATATGTGTACCTATACTTAATGACATAATGAATGTTACGTTTTTGAAGTAAAAAATGCATAAAATATTTTTAGAAGCAGTATGAAGCAATTGTGGCCAATACAACAATAATTTCAACGGTAGCTTAGATAATGTCTACTTCATAGTACCTTTTCACAAATATTTGAACGTCATAACAATATTATATTAATTCGTTGTCAGAAGTCAGCAAACGTACCACATATTGTAAACTTTATTGTCCGCCGTATTAATACAACTTATTTAGTAAACGTTATATTTTAATTAAATTTAGACCTGTGCCTATGATGATATTATTGTGTTTCCGGCAGAGTATAGTCTGGAGGTCTTCAAGTCACGGGTCAATAGGTACCTACTTAATGAACAGATGTGCTCCATCGTAGATCACAGCGCTGCTTAACATAGGGTAGGATGGTGGTCAAATCATTGATTATAATGGTTTAATAAAAGGACATTACTAATTAACTTATAGGTATAACTTTATCTTTGATACAAATACTTTTAAATCAAGACAGATGTTAATCGAAGAGAGATCCTTGATTGAGAAGTGTTTCAAAATGAAATCCTAAGAACTCTACATTATTTGGTGCAAATATGAATTTCGGAAAGTTTATTTATTTAAACACAATTAACAAGCGTTTGACCACCATCCTGACTCATGTTAAACAGCGATGTGGTCTACGATGGAGCACACTTGAAGACGTCCAGATTGTACTGCGCAGGCTCCAACAAGTCATTGCACATCCTGGCTGTTCGCACAATGAAAGTAGACGCAAATTTTATTTTACATAGTTATTTAAAGCTACGGAACCTTTAAAAAATTGCGTACGCACCAGCCATTTGTCAACATGTCGTGGCTCCAAGTCGTGCGTAAATTGCACGGTGTTAACATTGAGCGAATTTGTTACTTAGGGCTTTATGTATGTTTTTTCTTTTGTTAACTTGATATATTTTATAGCCGTTACTCGTGTAAACAGAACATGTCGTCTCTATAGGTGTGAAATACCTTTTGTGCATATGCAACTTTATTGGTTGTTCGATTCATTGTTCCTTTTTTGACTTCCCTTTGATATCTAAAGAAGGGTGGCGGGGAGGGGCAACAGCTAGCTAAGTCCGTACAGAAGGGTAAATCACAATCTTCGACGGCTAAAAAGAGTTAAAAAAATATGTCTTATCAATCGGAAAATCAGACAGAATGTAGAGCATTAGAACACCGTTCGTGCCATTGACATTGGCAATAAAAACACATTATATAATTTGACCTAGTACAACCATTATTTGTGGTGAAATTAACAGACGATAAAAGTCATTTTATACTCACAATAAAATGTGAGTGAGTTGCCCCCATAAAGTCTCACGTTTTTTATTGGTAAGTCGGTGTGGTGGAGTGTGACGCTTGCAGTTTGGTTAAACGGCACTTTATGACTATTTTGCCTCCATTAATCGCTTTAGTACGCACTTAGCCGGCGACTCGCCGCTTCCAACCCTGTCACGGTGTAATAACACAATTTATATAGGCCGCCGTCTATATGAAATATTTTTGTAACAACAGATTGTTATGTAGTCAGATAATAAGCAAAAAAACGGTAAGGATTATTTTTCAAGACAGAATAGTGTACGTAACATTGCAGTTAGTGTATTTAGTTAAAATCACAAGGGTTACAGTCCTCGCTTCATCTCTCCCTTCATAAGGCGCGGCGGCGGCGGTGGCGGCGGGCGCAGTGGTTTTGTTGTTTAGTTCTGCATCCCGACGCTAGATGTCTCTGTGTATGCGCGCGTGTGTGCGTCGCTCGTGTCGGCAGCGCGCCGCTCCGCCACTCCGCGCCCGACCGCGCCGCCAGACGCGCGCCTCGTCACCATCACTGCTCTCAGCCGCACGCTCGCGATCACAACACACACCACTCAACTCTCCCGAAAACAAACACACTACAAAAAAAAACAGAACTTTTTTTCAACAAAAAAAAAAAATTCGTGCCATCTAATTCGAAATATAAAAGTGCTCCAGAACGTTTCAGTGACTTTACCGTGTTCCGTTGAAATACTTATTGGAATTGTTGACTTTTCGCTCTATCTGTGTTGGGAACCGCTTAGACTCGTATCGGTCGCTAAATCGGGAATCGCATTTTAATTTTCATGTGCCGCCTCGTCGTGTTGGTCGCGTGTTATCGCGGTGCAATGTGCCCGCGACGCGCGTGAACGGACCGGCTACTCTCACATTCCCCCGTGGCTTGCCCTGCCGCCACCCTGTACCCTGACAACCATGTCGGGGGCCTCGGCGCGCCCTGCGATGCGGCGGCCGCGTCGCCAGCGCCCACATCCGGCCACTCCGCCGGACCGGCCTGGTGGACCTCCATGTCCATGATGAACGGCGTCGGCGGGGCCCTGTACGAGGAGCCGCACGCGTCCCCACCTGGGGGCTCCCCGCCGGCGACCGCCGCGGCGGCTCCCCCGTCCGCCTCCAGCGCCTCCCCGGCCTCCGTGGGCTCCAACCCGCCACAGCCTCCGCTGCACATTCCCGCCAAGCGGTATGACCCCGAGCCCGGCGTCATCCGGCACGCTCAGCAGCCCTGGGGCTACGGGCCTGACGCGCCCGGCTCCTTCGACCACCAGTACCCTGCGGGGCCGACCTACTACAACCTCCCGGTGGAGAGGGATCGAAAGCCCTGCCGTTCTGGACGGCTGGTGGCGAATACAAACCTTACGCGGATGGGGGTTGCCATCAGGGGTTCTCCCAGCCGTGCTGGAACTACCCTTACGGGGCGCCGCGGTCCGAGCAGCCCCTGTCGTACGTGGGCGGCGAGGAGAGGCGCACGGCGGTCTCGGAGGGCTCCAGCTTCTCCCACGACGCGTACGGCCTGCGGAGCTACGGGGAGTCGGGCTCCAGCGCGCCCTACCCGCCTCCGGGAACGTTACCAGGTCAGTTGATAACATTTCTACATTTCCATAGCTACAACACGCAATGTTTGTAATTTTCTATTCCAAAGTTATCGCGTGAATGCAACACATCTAACTCGACTCTATCGAGATTTACAAACAAATAGGTTCGCGACGCGCAACGTAAACTCGTTTGGGATACTTCCTTGTAATGTTTAAGGTTTTTCCGTATTTCAAGTGACTATTTTAAATATTTATTAATCCAGATTATTTCGTAAATATGAGTTCGTCAACCTTGACCCCTCTAATAGTATTCACTGCATCTCTCCGTCAGGTGGCGCTAGTAGTGCTCACCCCCACAGAGACAGAGCAACGCGTGCTTGTGTGTGTGCGCCACTTTGTGCGCGCGTGTGTGTGTTTCTCATTTAGGTACGTAGGACGGTCGGCGACACAGGTCGAGTGGATACCGGCTCGCCGGTGTATGGGTGTTCGACGAGACTTTTAGAACTGTTAAGCTACTTCTGACCGGCATACGGTGACCCTCGCTGCGATCGAATCTGTATAACACTCGCGATGTATTTACATTCAATTTGTACAGAACCTATTATCCTTAGTCGTGCTGCACAAAATCGCGAAGCTTGCAGCAATAAAATGTAACGAACTGAAAGAGTATAATCCTTGCTTGTTACTACAAGAGTGGTAGGTTGTAAAAGGACACCAATACCGGATAATTGCACATTGTTGTGTTGTCTAACTCTAGATGGGCAGCTCGCACTCTCGTGAAATATACAAACCTAGCGAACTTTACCAATTGCTTGTTTCAACTAACTACACACCATTCACATTCCCACACATGTAAGTAATATTCATTTGTTGAAACCAGCAGCTAAAAACCAGGCAATACTGAAAATCTTGAATGGTCAGTTCAAATCAAAACATAATATTCCCACAGAACACCATAAATTTGATGAATGAACTGAACACGTGCCACGCATGTTTAAAAACGGATCGTAAGCACAGTTTTATAGGCAATGTAAAACGGTGGCGCTATACAACCGACAATAAATTAAAACTTAACGTAAAATGAAGCACCAATAAAAATGTATAACTAACAAATAAACATTACACCTGAACTCTAAAACAATAAACTCAACGACCTTTTAAGCAGTAGGCGCACTAAACGAAATATTGCATCAATAAACAGTTTACCAGCTGATGAGGTACTAAACTAACCGCCCCGCTCCAAAGCAAACAAAAACTCCGCAGAATTGCCCAAAGACACGTATATCTCTTTTATGACACCATAAACAAGGAGTCTACGAGAGAGACATGCAGGTCTGAAGCGTTGGTCTCAGAACGCACCGAGCCGCCATCTCAGTGGAATTATTATAGGCATATCAATAGTCGCGCTATAAAAAAAAAACATACTAACACACACAGATCTCGCAGGCAATAATATTCCCGAGAGTGAGAAGCTGCAAACTGGCCGGACTAGCATAAACATGTATTTTATTACGAGAAAGGTGTAACTTTGACATAATTTTGCGTAAAACTCGATGTAATAGACCATTAAAAGACAAGGTATTGTTGAAAAAAAATTCCACGTCCGTATAGTATGCGCAGTGACGTCACTTTATGAACGATGAATGATCGCTGCCTTCTCGAACACGTAAATTTGGCATTGACTTCTTACTGAGGTTTACTACGGACGTGATTGTAACTGGGATTGTGGTTTTATGATCTGGATTCAATATTAAGCGACAACGAACGCGGGTTAGTGGCTTACTTGGAAAGTTTTTAGGTACTTGTATTTGGGTGTTATTTTAGAAAATTCCTCACCAGCACATATTTCATGAAAACGACCTTTAAAATGAAAGCCAACAAAATAATAATAGTCATCAACAACGTCGCCTCCAACTCCAGTTAGATTTCTAGTAAAATCCAACTTTACGCTGCTATTCATGCGTTGAAACTTTTGAAGCTGGCATAAATATTATTCTCGTCTCGGCCGGACATTCTGCGAATATTATTTCGACATTGCCTCCAGTTGAACAATGAGGAGTCTATTTCGCAATAGTTGAGGAGTACCGTTTTGAATAATAGGAAACGATGCAGAGTGTATTGCATGCACCAGCTATAGAGTAAAGGCCGCCGGTGGCATACAAAGTGGACGTGATGATCTCATCAAACACGCCGGCCACATTAGCGCGTCTATAATGAAACTTGTGCCGCCGACCGCCGTCCTGGGGTCCAATTGTTCCTAATAATGCAGCTGCATGTGAATTGCTCGTTACTACTGAAACATTGCAGTCTTTCGTGACGGTATTCCATTTCACAGAACAATGGAACAGGAAACTGCACATAATGTTTTCAATACTGCCAGGTCAAAATTTATCTTTTTTACTATGTAGAAATAGTTACTGGCAGTCTTCTCGTGGTCATGTCTAATTCTACGTTTTTTATTGTTCAGGTTCCCTGTCGATGTCGGTCGGCGTTGGAGTTGGTTGCGGCTCCTCCAACCCCCTCGAGTGGACCGGCCAGGTCACGGTGCGCAAGAAACGCAAACCCTACTCCAAGTATCAGACGCTCGAATTAGAGAAAGAGTTCCTGTTCAACGCTTACGTGTCGAAACAGAAGAGATGGGAGTTGGCGCGGAACCTCAACTTAACGGAGAGACAGGTGAAGATATGGTTCCAGAACAGGAGGATGAAGAACAAAAAGAATTCACAAAGGCAAGCGGCGCAGGCGGCGCAGAACAATAACAACAACAATTCGAACGCGAATAATCACAATCATCACGTGGGGCACCATCACGCGCCGCACCACGTGGCGCTGCACCACGCGCCGCCAGCCAAACACCACCAGTGACCCGCACCCTTCTCTGGGACGTACTCCCTGCACCATGGCCTGCCCAGCTAAACGGCGAGCAAACAGCATCAGCAACCAGTGTGTGAAATGAACTTTATGCAAGGACAGAATTTGCACGTCCAATTTGTTACCCCTTAGCGTAGTTCGAAGAACGATGTATAGACTGCTGACCTATGCCGTTTCGTACTTAACGTGGATGACTCTGATACGTCGCGATCTCGCTCAGTCCCAGAGAATCTCATAGTAAGATAATGTGTTGTCGATTTGTGTATAGTATTAATAACGCTACTATGTTAATGACATCGTGACGAGACTATTCGAGTAAAGGATTCCTGATATTATTAATGTTTAGTTTAGTGCTAATATTATGTATTTAAGTATGAATTACGAATAATGTATTAAAGACGTCACCGATGACTGTAGTGTCTAGATAGTTTATTGAAAATAAATTTTTGTAAAATATTTTGTGAGACTGCTTATTGTTGTATTCGTAACGCTTCTGAGACATTGTATTTAGTTGTATCGGTTATCCTTGTAATTTTGTTACCAAATTGTTGTATTACTCGGGTTGCTTTGGTGGCAGTTATTTTGTCTACATTTTTTTTTACCTACACTGATTGATTCGACAGCATGATTGTGGCAGCTCGATACTGTAATTTATTTCTTACGTATAATAATGAAATTGTTGCAATTTAAATAGATCGATAGCTATAAGGTGAAATCACAAAACAAAAAGCAGAATGATCAAATATTTTTACTTATTTACGTCATAACCCTAAAATTTCGTTATGTCCTTAATTGTAAACTTCTGACAAAGCTTTAACTCGGTTCCAGTAGAATTATTCATTAAGTTACTGTTATGAATATTTTTAAAGTATTGAAGTTGGTGTTATAATCAATTAATTAGTTGAGAATGGGCAAGTGCATTACTATTGTCCGCTTTGGTTCATTTACTATATTTGCTTTACCCTTTTCTTAGGTTTTTATTTTTGTTTTGTATTTGAATATTTTATTATTTATTTTTAACATGTTCGTATCTCATGATGATTTCATATCATACTACTTTATATAATGAAATATTACCTAAAGTATTTACCCTTAAAGCGTGTGCAGATTGATCATGGGAAACATGAATAGGTACACCAAAACAAAATTTCAGAACTAGACATGTGATCTAACCTAAAAAGGGACATCATTCTCTTTTACAGCTCGATAGAAAGAGACAACGGTATAAGTTTAGATCCGTTTGAAAGTTTAAGCTTTTACTTCGTCTTTCATGCGCCCTGTGACCAATTTGTACCCGATTCTGCATACATTAGAATGTATCGTTCAGTTCGCTCTGAGTAAGTAGGTGGTTCCTGCAGTATCTAGGTATGTATTCAACCTTATTCATAATGAATGTTCATTGTAAACTTAGACATTTACTCGAATCTAATTCATAAAATCTTGTATTGTCCCCATAATATTAGAAATTAAATAGGCTCTTTGTACAAATATATGGATGACCTCGTCTAGGTGACCGAATTTCTCTATTTTTTCGTTCTCCTACTAAGCGACAGTTTATGAAATATATACTTTCTAAGGTGTATGCTTTCAAATAAAACATAGAACAAAATTGTTCATTACTTCTCCAACTAATAGATGTAGCATAGTCAGAACCTATAGTAATTTTGAATCTTCGTTTTCCAATTAACGAAAAGTGGTTAATTTTTATCAAAAAATAAATATGTACTTGTAACAATATACATCGATATCTAGTGAGGTACATAATATAATTAGACTCAACTATGTATAATTTGATTGTCTAGAACATAATTATAATATTATTGTACAGTCGAAGTAATGTAGTTAATCATGCCAGAAAATGTGAGGTTTTGTTAAGTATAATAATTAAATTAAATGAATGTGCTCTCAAAGTTATGACGAATTTAGAAAAGATTGTATGAAAGGAAAGAAATAAATATTTCGTCGTGTCTTTGTTTATTTGATTTGATGTCTTGTACCAAATATCTCCTATTTGCGAAATATCCGAAAGTTATTTCTGTAATAGAAATTAACTTCATAGTATTCATAATACTTCTTTTACATTGAGGATATTAGGACAAAGTAGATGACAACTTTAGAAATAAATAAATGGGTTTATAAAATAAAATATACCTCTATAGGTTTAATTGATCACTACAAAAATACGCAGGTTTGATCACCTTCCTAACTTGGGTTAAGCAGCGATGTGGTCTTTCTCTAGTAGGCTATTTTCCCTTACCTACGTCCTTACGTGACTCTACAAAAATATACTGAATCCACAACCTCTGTTTTCTTACTAATAAATCCTTATTAATCTCGTTCGTAGCAACGAGTTACACTATACAGAGGAAATTACTTATCTAATGAATCTAAAAATAAGATATGAAATCGATTATCTATGGCAACTAATAAAAATATTTATTGATAGTGAAGATAATTAACTACTCCGTATTGATTGGGTCAAATATCAACATTGTGATGCTGAAGCAGGTGTCTATTACCTATGAAAAACCAAATAAGTACCGTCTCTTAGGCTGGCATTCAGAGTCCTTGCTTCTGACTTTACTCTAGGTCTTTTCACATAAACACAAACTCAGATCTCACTGGGTAATTTTACTAAACAAAACAAAATCCTTTAGTATGATCGAGCTCTTTGTTTAAATGTATGTAGTAGGCAATTTACTGTCGATATTCGCTCACATTGAACAAAATAAAACATGTTTACAGTCACAGCCAAGTCAAATCACTCAACAAATCTTGAGCGAGCGTCATACGCGCAACCGCATATAACATAGCTCAGGATATTTTACTACATTGCTTACACGTACCAAGTTTGCAGTCTACATACGTAATTGATTCTCCTCGTTCCAATCGGACGTGTAACAATTAAGTAAATCGCCCAAAAGGGTATCAACCTGTATATATAGTATTACTAGGAACAAGAGACGAAGTTTATGAGCCGGTATTTATAGATTTTTGGCGGGTTTTAAATAGTTTCTGTTTCTTTTTAAAGTACGATATGGAAGAGACATCATACACTAATTTACGTGATAACATTTTCAGGTTTCTAGCGTAAATAAATAACTAATTATCTTTAAAAAAACCCTTTTATTTTCAAGAATGTGAATTTTACGAAAACGAAACATCATACACTTTTTTTTTTTTAGTAAAATCCTTATTGAAGCTGTTGTTTCGTCGTATAAACTATTACCAAATGGTATGGGATTTCTCAAAGAAAATACATACATACATACACTTCACGCCTGTCTCCCAGAAGAATATGATGAAGGATAGTTATTTGCTTAATTAGGTTGTTCATTTCGAACGTAGCAGAAAACAGAGCAGACTAAATGGGTCTTTAGGCTTTTAATCCAGTGAGGTACCTATAGAAAGAGACTTTTCCTAAGCATATTCCCACAGAATTCCAAGTACCACTTTTAGTCCAGGGGACCAAGTCTGCTACACTCTCGTAGTTGGATCGCACTGGCATCGTAGCGGCAAACGATGTGTATCGCTGTTTTACTACGGACGACAGTTAAATGAAAGTAACGAAATCAGCAATGCACGTCGTTTGCCGCTATGATGCCAGAGTGATGCAACTACAAGAGTAGTTGTAGTAGTAGTAGTTGTAGTAGTAATAGTTGCAGTAGTCAACAACCATAGTAGTCTTAGGCCGCTAGTAGTATGTACTCCTGTCATTTTGATTGTGACGTTTGCACTGGAGTGTGATAATACGATTATGTTTGTATTAAGGCTGAAGATGACACACTATCAGCCACTCTAATGGACTCTTAAGCTGTGATGGACACACCTCATGTCGCAGTGGCGTGCACACCATATAGGCAAAAAGACACTGCCTACCTTAGTATTGTAGCTTCCCGACCTAATAATACAGTTATTTCTAGATCTTTTTTTGTTGTACTCACGACAGAGACTAACCAAGGTCCTGTGTTTTGTGGGTGAGTAGATAGGTAGGTACCTACCTATACTTCGTGACAAGTTACCTATAGATGGGTGTCAATCCTTGGGGATCACTGCCTACCTTGCCGTAAAAGCCAGTACACGCCACTGTCATGTCGTATCTTAACGTCCACGGTGAGATACGGACAGTTATCAATGGTTGCTATCTCTGGTTAAACCCTAATGGTAGAACAGGAATAACTAACGTACTGAAGGCCAAGGCATGATAACAGATAGAGGAGTCTGTGTTTCCTGCGCAGTACAGTCTGAATGTCTTCAGGTCGCGGGTAAATCTGTACCTAACGAACAAGTACGCTTCATCGTAGACCACATCGCTGCTTAACATCAGGTAGGATGGTGGTCAAACGCTTGTTCATTGTGTTTTAAAAAAACCACAGTCACCTATTATTACATGCCTTCCTACTCATTAGATTAGCGACTGCATGCAAATAAATCGCAACGTCAGTGGCGGCATCTGTTGAGATTATTTTCGCAATTGCTGTGAAACTAAATCTAGGTAACTCTGCGTTTCCACCCACCATATTATGTTCACGAGAGAACTCATTTGACATATATCCATGTTCGCTGGTTATGCTGTATTTCACAAAGAAATGACCAGGGGCCAAAGTCTACTACACTCTGGTAGTTGAATCGTTCTGGCATCGTAGCGGTAAACAATGTGCAGTGCTAATTTCGTTACTCGTCGTTAAAAATGAACCATAAAGTCTAATGACATTCAAATAAGTTTCAACCATAGGATGGTAGACCAGATTCTCGGCCACCCTACCTACTGTGCTAGCTGCTGTTGAAGTCGCCATCCAGTTTTAGAACAGCACATCTTTTCTTTCGACCATAAGGTCGGTTGGAAATGATTTCAACAGCATCGGTTGTGTGTGAATATACTGGACATATACCAAATAACCTCATCATCAGCCACATAATGTCCACTGCTGGACGAGGGCCTCCCCCAATAAGATCCGTCATTTGGGGTGAAATGCCAGTAATCGCCACGCTTGGCAGGCGGGTTTGGCGATCGCAGTGGTGTTGTGGTTTAACTCACAGAGAGCGCTGCTGCCCGTTCTCTGGAGAGCTCCCTCGGTCGCCTCTTACGACCCCCATGACGGGAAAGTTGGGCTGGGGTGGTGACACATGTATTGCCTAATATTTAAAAGCAATTATTGACACAGGCTGCGAATAGGTCAGCTTTGCATTCAACCGATCGTCGACAGAAGTAACATATGCTTCATAGTCAGCCGCTCTCTGCGTGTGATTCTTGTTGGTCGTCAAGTGCTAAGCAGGTACAAGAAAATGGTCTAATATTATAAGTTTTCTTCATAGGAATGTCATTATTAGACAAGAAATTGCATTGACTGCAATTTGTACTGTACATGCCAACACGGTATTTTTTTCCTTGTCATATTACAATAGCTGATATTTTAGCTGATACAGAAAGTGTTCTCAAAATTACTGATAGAACTAGATTTTTTTTGGAATGAGGCACGAGCCCTTTGCAGGAGAAAAATACACTTCACGCCTTTTAATCCTAAAGCGGGGTAGGCTGAGGCACTTGCAGGAGAACATTATGAAAAAAAACAAAAGTTGGGTAGACTCTAGATCTATATCAGCGTCTGCCTCACTGCACCGCTTACTTGTGTCAAGCGAAATTCTGTATCTTACCAAGTTTCGCCAATATTTATAATAACAAGTGCCTGCGTGAAAGAGTACATAATATTATTATGTACATAATATATATATTGTCGCATTATTATAATAGGTTGTGACTCTTAACACTCCTCGTAATCCCCATTGGGAAATGGCGGTGGATAAGGTTTCGTACTGAGAGACCTCATGATGGATATAGTAGGTGCTAGAGTGAATTAGCGACTGTTTCTTATTACAAGACATCTTTCCCTACTTTTCATTATGCTACTTTAGTATTAATAGTTAAAACGGGTATCGATTTCGACACAGCCATATCGAAAGTTTGAGTAATCAACGAAGGTAAGCTAAGTAATTTTAATGTTTGGTTAATGTCGCACCTAACTTATTTTAAAACCAAAAAAGGTACCTACTTACTCAAAAATATTTATTTTTGCTTCAAAATGTATTTTTTTTAATCATGTTGGGAAAATATCCAGCTGTTTAACCTACACAGATCAGTAGCGATATTAATTAATTAAATTTAAGTTTTAATTTGAATTAACTTCTCAGGATAGGTATCTGCGGCCCCGCACGCACGGCATCGTATGGGATTTTTATTGTTTGAACGATACATGGTCTATAAATTTATCCTGAAATTATTTCCATGGGAACGAGGTAAAAGTCAGGACACAGCGAACCCATAGGTAATATAAACTTATGGTAGGTACATAAGATATATTTTTTTTCAAACGGAGTGTAGGACGCCCTCAGGCAAGGTGAACTCATGATAAACGCAAGATGGCTGGCAGAAGCTGGATGCGAGAAGCCGAAAACAGATCACAGTGGCGTGCAATTGGAGAGGCCTATGTCCAGCAGTGGACAAGTATGGGCTGATGATGATGATGATTTTTTTTTCTGTTCAGGTAACATAACTACAATAGATTTTAGTATTAGTTTCTATTAAAAATACTATCACCAAGTTTTAGAACCATAAATCCTAAATTAAAGTTTTTCTCGTATAAACTTCTATCCCCGTTTTTACCCCCTCAGGGGATGAATTTTGAAAAATCTTTTGTTATTTCACGTAAACATCATAAAAGGAGACCTTGTGCAAAATTTTAGCTTTCTAAGGTGAATGGGTTTGGGTTGGGCGTTTACGAGTCAGTAATGAATGAATCAGTCAGAACTGTGAGTTTTAGATATACAGAGTGTAAAAGGACCCCGAGCAATGGTCTTAGAAATGTTGTTGGTCTCGTCAATATGAACAACTTTTACTACGGCGATAATGTGGGAAAATGAAAAATAAAACAATTTCAATCCCCATAAAAAATGTCATCTCCCAAGGCAAAAAAAATGTCTATTTTGTATGGAGATGAAAAATTTTTCTTGCGTTTCCCCCGCATTGTTGCCATAGTAAAAGTTGTTCATTTTGACCAGCCTAACAACGTTTTTAAAACCATTGCACGGGGTCCTTTTACACTCAGTATATTGTGTGAGTGTTTTAGAGATGATTAGGTATCTGCAGGTATCTATTACAATTATTAAGTCAAAAGAGAACCGAACAGATTTCCTGCGAGAGTGCTGGGTTCTGAATCGTGTCTACGAAAAGTGAAAAAAAATGGGCGGGGTTTTTTAAAATTCTGAACTGTTTGAATTTGGTAGGTACTTACCTTGCTTATTGTGATTCAACTTTAAATATTGGTAAATTAAATGAGGTAAGCAAAACTCATAGATCATTTTAAAGCCAAAGTTAAAAACTAACGAATATTCGTTAGATTTCGCTTAGATTCGTTTCAACCTTTTTAAACATCAACATGGTAGACATTTGGTTATACCTACATAATATTTACTTAATAATACAACATATAACTATGCACCATGTATGTACGAGCAGATAAACACTAAGAAATAAAAAGCGTACCTAAGTACCGTCATAAGCTTAAGGTACCCACCTCCTCACATTTACGAATGTCATCTCATTTAAGATAACGCGTAAAGTGGAATGCACCTCTGAGCCTGCGAACGGGTTCTGGCCAACTTGACTATCCTATTAGCATATAAACGAACTGTTTGTGAGACAACTTCATAATAATGCCGCCATCTTGTAATGATCTCTCCGCAACGTACGGCCGAAGGAACCCGCGAAAGCGTACGGAAGCTCAACACAAAATGGCGCATCCATAAGTTTAAATGTAGAAGCCGCTCCCATTGGTCGGTAGAATTAATTCCAAAGCCACACATGTAACAAACACATAGGACTTTAATATCGTAAAATATTG
This sequence comes from Conopomorpha cramerella, assembly GCA_012932125.1. Classification (NCBI taxonomy): domain Eukaryota; kingdom Metazoa; phylum Arthropoda; class Insecta; order Lepidoptera; family Gracillariidae; genus Conopomorpha; species Conopomorpha cramerella. The sequence goes on along the minus strand of SJJU01072737.1, from coordinate 21,658 downwards.
ATAATAATTTACTCTTTTCGAATACCTATACTTGTGTTGTTTTTTTTTTGTTAATTCTCGATGCGACAAGCATGCGAGCAACAATGTAATCCCGGATTATAAAGTAAGTAAATATGTAGCAGTAATGAAATCCGATGTTTAGTGTTATTGGTCTGAGGTGGACTGTTCTTTTGTACACTTTTTTAGTCCTACACGGAGGACTTTATGAAGGACTCTATAATTTGTAAAGGCATGCACTCTACACACTAGATTAGATTCTACACACACACATCTTAATACTTTCATGGATACACTATTTAAGAAAAGAGAAGTTTTATTGTGTGTCCCTGAAAGGGAATAACTAAATTATTTACTGCTAATATTATTGTTTTTTTTACATGAGGGATTTTGATGAAACGTACCGCCTCGTCTGCAGATTCAGATATAAAGGAGGAATAAATGGATAAAGCACCTAACACCACAGGATCTATTATTATTATTACATCTGTAACAAACCAACAATGGTTTGTTACAGATTGATTAATTCGACAAAATGTAGAATCATTAACCTTTAGAATATAATTTGTCAGATAGATACTTTTTACTTCAATCCTTCTCTGATTACTTACTAAATAATGGTGAGTAAAATACAAATTCCTACCTTTCAAGTAGAGAATATACAGGCTGACTTCGGGATCATGATCCGGACCAACATTTTCTAACTCAGAAAACTGTAGCGATTCCAACAGTATAGTTGTTTTTGTGCCTGCGATATTTTAAATTTCTTAAAATGTATGAATGTAGATGAAGCGAAAGGGGTATGTCAGGATCGTGCGTAACAAATGAAGATCTGTAGTCTCTGCCTACCCCTCTGGGAGACAGGCGTGAAGTGTATGTATAGCAGTGAAATCGCTATCATTTGGTGAGTAAGAAAAATCTGTTCCGGATAAAGACCCCAAAGTCACCCGGTATATTCTCAAAAGCTAATGAACCCTATTCTGCATACGAAATTAAGCTTCCAGATATGTTTATTTTTTTTTTTTTTATTAAGCACCTACAAATGATTGGCAAGCAATCACACTGAATGTTCAGCACTCACGCGACAAAATATCCTTGTTGGGTTGTATATACCTAATATAATGGATCTACCATTTGTCACGATCCGAATACCTATATGAACCCACTTTTTCTTCTTCCACGATCTTAGATAATTTTACTTAAAAAAAAACAAAGAACAAATTAAATCCACAATTGACGGAAATATCGGTGAACATACAGGAAAAAAATACAAACAGAAGAATTGGGAACCTCCATTTTTGGAGTCGCTCAAGAAGAGGAAAGCTGAAGACGAATGATCATATAAGTAGAATAAATTAGGTTCATCTATTTCGTTTCCCAATATTTTTTTAGAAAACTCCTCATTCAGTTTGCTTGCTGAAGGAAATGTATTTTGTATTGATTTGTAGAGGAACATAGAAGGAGAAAAAAATCAAGTGTTTTGTCCTTAATCTAATTATGTTTAGGACACCTCGGCTCACTTGAGTTCGTTCACTCAGCGTAATTGAGTGAGGGACTCACGCCTCTCTTTCTATTAGGCAAATCGAATTTCGTCTCTACAAAGGGTGACTATGCTGTTCTGTAAAAGGCGAAATATTTTTAGTTTACGAACACGTCGTCTGGTGGCGGCAGTGACGTCGTTGTTTAGAAACTTAATAGAAATCGGATAATTGAAAAAAATCGGTAAATATGGTTTTAACTTGAATGTAAAAAGTATTTTTGTTAGTATATTGTTAGTATTTTTATTTTGATTAGTATATTGTAAGATAAGTGATCCAATCAGATTCTCAAGAAAAATGTCGATGTTTACAGCAGTAGGTATAAATATTTGAAAAAAATGTTTTCTCGAACTCTACTTAGGTATGTACACTAGCGAAAAAAATGTGAAATGTTTTACCAATAATACTTAGGAACTCACTTAGGTATCTTCCTTTCTAGTCCATTTTTAACCGTAAAAAGAAGCTTTCCAAGAGTTTTTTATAATGTATGTCTCTTAGCGTTCATATTACAAGTAACATACTTTGTAATATTGTAATAGATTGTAATATTGTATAACGTATGATAAATAGAAATCTGAATGTGTACGTTTGTTACTCCTTTATGTAAAATCTACAGAGCGGTCTCGTCGGATTTCCGTTTGAAGATTTTTCCGGAGCACAAATAAACGTTGGATTTTTTATGTAACAGCAATATTTTATGGGAGCTTGTTGGCAGGGTAAGGTCCGTAAACAAGAATAATCGTAATGAACCAGAAGGCAATATGGCACAAAACGTCAAGTAAAGTACGCTGTCAGTGTCAACGGCACGTCAACTAGTAGGTATGCAATAGTCTAAAACTTTCTCTCCTCACGGTCACCCTACAGTTTGTTTTGAAGCCCCCGCAGTGTTGAGACGGGGCGCTCGGCTCGTGTCTCGTTGGCTCACAACCAAGTATTCCATTTGCAAAAGCAGTCTCTACATAAATCATGGGCCATGTAGCTTGGCCGACTGATATATCGACGTGAATATACACTCGATGTAAATGCATCTGCTTTAATATGAAATCCAGCCATACTTTGACTCTACATCGCTGTACATTTGGACGATAAGTATATTCTTTAGAGTTTGTACACGTTTGTATGGCTATAGAATGTGAATTCTTTATTATTTCGAATACATCCGACGAGCCTCAGATTTATTTGCATGTGTGTGTAAGTATGTACGTATTGCGTCAAGGATTCAAGTGTGTGTGTGTGTGTAGTGTGCTATTATTCTGAGCTGATTAGGTAAACATTGAAAACAGATCTTATTTTATGTTGACTATAAATGGGTTTTAGATGAGTAAGTAGTAATACTATATATATTTCATTTACATATCACTTAGTTGAGGTCTCGTACCAATAGGTAGGTAGTACCTACCTATTAATTAATGTGAGTAGTTCATAGATAACCATGGTTATTATTGTAAGTAAAATCGATTTGTATTTATTATTTCCTTCAATATAACTGAAATAATTAATAGTAGATAGAAGTATTCTTAGTTAGGAAAATACCTTAGGCTTGGGGAATGTGCAAGGAAGCAAAGACCTAATATAGAGGTATAGACAAGCCCTATCATGTAACAAAATAATGCCATTTTTCGTGACAACATTCGAGCTCTTATTGCACATTATAGATTTTAAAACACTAAAAATACATTTAAAATCTGTTGTGAGTCACACCTACCACTACGGTCACAACTTGTGACCGTAGTGGTAGGTTAGTTGTAAAATTACAATTGTTATATAAATATATGACGAAACATGCTGTGGATGACTTGTCTGTTTAGATGTATAAGATTTTTGAGGAAACATGTGGTGGATACTGGTTGTAATTTATATTTGATTTTTTTTGTCATATCTTTTTTATTTTTGTTTGTGCTTTTTTACTTAATTAATAAATAAATGTTTTTTTTTAAGCTTAAAAACTACATTAACCAGTATGAACAGTCCAACGGGCGATCAAATCATTCGCGTTCTTGATATTGCAAGTTAACTGATGGAAAATGAGATAATGCTCTGACTTACGTGGGAACAAACACCTTGTATGGTACGCCCTATTTAGTACGATAGCACCATAGAGATCGTTGTAAGGAAGTATGGATACTGTTCGAGAGACCCACAACTACGGGTACCTATAGGTAAAATGCGTTTTAATTAGTATCTTCCCCGCCGCTAATTAGTACCTACCGCTCTTTGATATAGAAAAATAGATTACACTATTTTATTATAATTTTATAATTCACACGATTACCTACGTTAAAAACAACTAACTAATTATCTATAATAGGACCTTTAACGATAATATCTTACACGGCTCCAGGGCGCTTAATTATGTATAGTAAGTAAGTAGATACGTCGAAACCTATAAACCTAGATGCAAAGTAAATACTTAAGTCGGGACATGAGATCTACTGCTAGAAACATCTCCGATATTATCATGTTGCTTGCCTTGATAGTTGATCAGCCATGTTATCCTTAATACCTAATTACACAATACTGAATAGGTATTGTATTATATTACACAATGTCATGATAGATATGTAAGTCTATGTACTACTTACATACCTAATATAATATTATCTTACCTGATATAATAGAACAACTCTACCTTATTGAAGTTTTAGTAACATAGGAAGTATCATCAAAGCTCTAATATACTACTTTCTTGGCCGACGGTACTTACATAAACACCATGTAACCAGCGAAATCGTATGACAGGGTGACATTTCCGACAAAATCTATAGCATGCATCTAATCTGCAAGCACGCATCACGTGTCTGTGTCTCACCTGTCATATATAGTAAAGCTACAGTCTGAGGAGTGTTACCCCTAGAGCAGCCCCCACCCTGGCGGGGAAGGCGGCGCCCGCCGCGCACGTCCACCGGTCGTAACGCAGTTTGACGATCTGAGGACCAATGCCGGCGGGGCGGGTGTTGTACCTACGCCGCGACGGCGGCTGAACGCGACCGACGACGCAACCTTGTACGGGCGGACTATATATTTGGACATTTAACAGAGAGCACGCGGGCCTAGGTACCTACTATACCCTTTTTCACGGCTGAAGAGCCCTGACAGTTTATTACATTTCTGCATTAGCGCATCTTTTTCAATACATCTTAAAAATGAACTAAACTACAATTTGAAAAGAAATTTTAGTCCTACAAAAACTGCGAAATTTTTGCTGAAATGTATGTCAATATCATTGTGTGAAAACATCATCAAGTCTCTGGGCTCTTCAGCCTTGAAAAATGGTATAGTACTTACTTGTAAGTTATATTTTTCAAAATTCAGTCTCAAGTAACGTAATCGTGAGATTTATCTTAGTGCAAGTCTCTCATGTATTTCGATACTTTGATTTCTTGACGGATAGCTGTCACTGCCCCTATTTGGTCTCCTCTCGGCCATCTAGGCTGTCTGTTTCAGTGTTAACCTATGGGCGCGTGTAGAATAGAGTATACTTTCATTACTTTTTTTCATTAGTTCCTTCTTCTGTCTATGTGACATTTGTGGCCGAATTAAAGCCAAAATCTATGACAATCATCGGAACTTCATCGTTGAAAGTTTATTGAACAATTAAATTGGGCAAATAGATTTCCAATGAACAAACGATGTGTCCGATATGTGTCCTACTAGGCCACGTGTGATAGGTTGTGGTTTTCTATAGCTGTAATGGGGTTCCCGCGCCCTATGGCGTATAGGTTTCCGTACGATGTTTTACTTTGACCGAGCGTTTTGTTGCATAGGTAAGACGGTAATATTAGGTTTTGAATAAAAGCTATTTATGATACACGCTAGTACACTTCAACCAACAACTCCCTGCAGGACGAGGCATGCGCCGAAGGTAGGTATGATGACAAGAAATAAAACAGAGGTAAGGAATCAAATTCATCTGCTTAGCTCTACTTTTTTAGACATCTGAATAAATCCTTTTAGAAGCTTAGGACTAAAAGACGTATGTGTAAGTAGTTAGGTAATTTATTTATTACAGTTGTGGGAGACACCTCTTCAATTGATATTCATATAGGTAGGGTAGGTTGTAGCCATCTCTACAAAACGTTAGCGACATATGTAACTTTGAATAAAAAAATATGAACGCACTAGATACCTAACGCACACAGCATACCTACATACTTATTTACTAAAAAAATAAGGTTTGCACGTAATTATAATATATACAGACACGTAAGATACACGGGGTCCTAAATTTATAGTGTTATAACAAATTTTTCGATGCACTAGATCGGAAAGCGGATAATAACTGCAGAAATTATATTAGCAACTATTATTTCGCGCGCACACGCCCCTCCAAAGTCGCGTCCAATAAAAATATGCAACACCACGTCGAAACGTTACTGAGCGGATACCAATTCTATCAACAGCCTATAAACCGAGCGCTTTCCTTTTCTCGCACGCCACTAAGGCGGCCGTGCGAGCGGGACGGCCGAGCTACGAGTTTAATGGGCCGTTACGCGGGAAAAAATCAGTCGGCATTCGCAAGCGTAGATACGCGAGTGATACGTAGTTAGTCCTAGACGGAACAACGTCACAGGCAACTGATAGTGCATTGTGCTGTGTGAATGTGACATACTACCGCGTCACATCGCTGACTTGTTGCCGAGGACATGTGAGTAATATTGTAACCTCTAATTTACATACCATAAGGCCGTAGATCGTATGCCAGCGTCATTGTTTACTATGCAGAAACGACGACCGAACGCTTAGAAAGCTGAAAGCCGGTTTTCGCTAATGACAGCTCTGCTGGTCTGCTAAACATAACCTCTTGGACTGTGATGGTTATCGACACCCGCTTTTAGGAATCATGACGTGTGTGTGTGTATTTATGTATGTATATATGAGTGTGTTTCTTTTTTCACTGGCCTGCGTTGGATGTTGTAAGGAAGGGATTTAACCATAATCTGTGGTTGAGATAAGCCTGTTATGGCAGTGAGATGTGGTTGGAGCTTGAGTGAAGGCTGAACTATTTTAAGAATATTAATTGCTGCATACATTGTGTTTATCAGCGTCTTATGTCTGTATGATGTCGTCACTTTAAAATAAGATTACGTCTGAAGTTGATAAAGCTGTGTTCGTTCTAAAATAGATAAGTAAGTAGTTAAAGTGATAATGGGAACTAGTCCACCGGAGATCGAATTATAATAAAAGTAATGAATTTCTAACTAATTTTATATTTGTAGTAGGTATCGGACAGTGGCGTGCACTGGCTTTTACGACAAGGTAGGCAGTAATCCCCAAGGATTGACACCTATGTACCTATCTACTCACGCACAAATCCCAGGACCTTCGTCAGCCTATGTCGCGAGTACACCAAAAAAGGATCTAGCAATAACTCTATTATTAGGTCGGGTAGCCAAAATACTAAGGTAGGCAGTATCTTTTTGCCTGTATGGTGTGCACGCCACTGGTATTGGAAGCACTCACCTACATTAGGTGAATATAGTAGGTTTACAAAGTACCTACTCACCTACGTTAGGTGAGTGCCTACCTTAGTCTAGGTAACAAAACCTAAAACATGCGGATAACAGATTTCTGCGCATGTGAATAGACATGTGTAGCTATTTTAAACTAAAACATTATTGTGTACCTATACAGATATCTATATAGATAGGTACCTACATACCAAAAACCTGGGAAAGCTATAGTTCATTGTTGTTGCACCAAATACCTAAAAATAGTACCTCCAAATAAAAAAATATCACGTTGGATTAAGCACTCTTGGATAACCGTGGGTATTTCATTAGCAAGATCGTCTGCCTTGCCCGCTATTGAAAGGCGCGAAAACAACATTTTATAGCCTACCTACCTTAAATGTACTTACTGACCTGACTTGCTTTACTACCTATATAAGGGAACTCCTGCGCATATTGCACCGACAACGAACGAAACAAAAGCTGATGGTATCTACTTTACCTAGAGGTACTTCGTCCTTGTTTTTCATTTATATTAATGTATTTATACAGCAAGCAATTCAAAGGTGCTGATAGACTTCAGCATTTACATTTAATGAGTATTCTTGCGAATGTAACATTACAGAAAATTTACAAGAACATTTTAGCGTTGTACCACCCACTTTCAAACCACTTGTGATTCCTGCTAGAACCAGGATCCACAGAGACATTCTATTCCAGAGATCAGAGCTCAATTGATGACGACTGGAGACTAAGTTTATCTAGCCTTCTGTATTGGATCCCATCAAGTAACTAAACTAAAGATTGTACAGTAATAAAAGGAAAATGTACAGTCAATCCGACAATTATAAAATGGACAACTTAATCCGGCGCTTTTAAGGAAAAAATATAGGTACTGTTATTTTAGGTTGAAATTTCTTCATCCCTTTTACGTTTGAGAAATATGCAGACGCATGTACGCTCAGCCAGGAAAGTGGTCTGTCAGTTTTGACGACATTTCTTTTGTCACAAATACATCGGTAAGATACAATTTTTATACTGGGACATGTGAACAATTAACCATAATGTCTAAAATTTCATATGCGTTTCAATCATAGGGTGACAGACCAGATTGGTCGACTGTACATGTACATCAATCTGATTCACACAACTTATCAATCTATCCATCCATATTGATTTCTTTTAAACACATTATGAACAAGCGTTTCACCACCATCCTGCCTGATGTCAAGCAGCGATGTGGTCTACGATGTTATAGCACTTATAACGAAGAAATTTTGACTTTTGATGGAGCACACTTGTTCATCATCATCATCATCAGTCCATACTAGTCCACTGCTGGACATTGGCCTCTCCAATTGCACGCCACTGTGAGCACACACTTGTTCATTAGGTGCCTATTCACCCGCGACTTGAATCTCTTTAGAATCGCGTAATAATGGACCTTACCATTTACGCGAACCAAACGGTGTTGGTATATGTCATACCTAGTTGGTTGCCTCTGCCAACCCCGTAAGGGACTAACTACGTAAAGTCTATTATTTTCATCCTTCTCGCGTATCTAATACAAAGAAAATTTTCTAAACTTCTAAAAGAAACATCGGAAAGTACTTTTGTCTGGGAGATTTCTCCAAATTACCATAACAAGAGAGCACAGGCATGCGTCAAAGGGAGGCTGTCCCTTATCTATTGACTGATGTCACGGGTACAAACAGTAATATTTTAGCATGAGAAATTATTCTTTCTTCTTTAATTTTGTTTAGACCAAAACAAAATAGAGGCTGGTCGCTTACACACATGGTCCCAAATTAGGATACTGTTAGGCCTCAAAAATATCAGTAGGTATATTTCGTGCTAGGTCAATAAAATTAGAAGATTTTGAGATAATCATGTTCTTTGTAAATTTGTTAACCATATTTTTTTTTGATTAACGATAATCATTGATCTTAGTAAAGGTAAGTTAGGTAACTAAGGTAAGGTAAGTTAGGTAACTAACAACTGATATAACTCCTTCAATATAATCTACCAACATGAAACATACCCAATATCATTCTAATGCATCACTGAGGCGAAATACACCCGTGTCCTATGTTTTAGAGGTTTGGCAAGGTATAACAATGGTCATCTAAAATACTATAGGTAATAACTTAGGAAGATGTCCCAAATAGTGTGTGATGTACTGAAAAAGCGAGGGTTACTATCATTCCAGGATATACAGCCTCTACCTACGAATTCCATAGAGATTTACATGTTATGTACCTAAGTAACAACTAGGTACCTAATAAAAAATCATTCTATGTAGATAACCATAGACATACATTTATTTTTGTTAAAATCACAAAACCACAAAGAGACTATTAAAAAACTATCAAATTAAGGATCAATACCTAGTGTTACTTACGCGAAGATTAGTAAATTATAACGCAAAAGCTATAATTTGCATATTTGTCCATGGTGTGAATAGGATTTTAGAAAGTAGGTCGCGGGTGCCGTTTCTATTGTTATGCCGCTCGGGGATGGTGGCCATTTTGATGCAAATCAGTCCGTTCCTAATTTATTCAAAATATTATGGATAACAGTGAAAAAAGGTGTTTTCGAACAGATTTTCGAAATTCTTTAACATAGAATACGGTCATTTTAGTTTTAGTTGTTGTTCAGTTGCACAAGTGTGCACTTTTAATAGTGTTTGTCAGTATGGTTCACTTTTAACCATTCGTTAATTTCGAAAATTTGACATATTACATAGTCTGGTCTGGTTAGATAAAAGTGTAAAGTTAAGGCTAATTTTTGTGTTCTTGATTGACTATTTGTGTTGTGTTGTTATTCTTGTGTTTCAGTGTTGCAGTTCTGTCAAATTCGGATGTAGTGCCAAAATATATAAGACAGTTGCTGTACCGCGGGATGTTACCTACTCACGTTTTTGTTTTCGATCTTGTGACAATACATAATAATATGCCTATGTTATTCAGGGATAGTGTAGCATTTTAACGGTGAAAGAATTATCTAAAGCCCTACTGGACGGCTTTAGATAACACTTTTTTGAGTTTTTCGAATTTTTTGAATTTATTCGTTACAGAGAACCATAGTAAAATACAATTCTTTCCTTTATACAATATTACTTAGTATACTTAAATTATTATTCTTTAAATGTTTCTTAGTATGTAAAGCGTGGAGGTGACAAATTGTAGTTATTTACTTGTTGTTAAATTCTGTTGTGACTCTCTCATTAGAACTTACTGAGAAAACAACGACTACAACGAGAACCCTGTTAGGTGTGGTGCAAATTTCGCATTTCTGTTACAATTTTATAAACATATCATAATTACAGAAAACTAGTAACATTAAATGTTCACGTATTTAGTAAAATAACTTATATCTATGTGTAACACAAATAATTATAAAATGTACCTACCTATTGAAGATTTAGGATAAAGCTTGGAAATCTAGAAAAATAAACTTTCTCTACACACTTAAACAAAATAAACTAGGTAACTCAGCTTAATTTCAGATGCACAATTCTATATAGATACATATTTACATCCTACAAAACCAATGCCACTGTTCCACTGATCGGGCGGTACCCTGATACGCAAGCAGAAATATCTTAAGCAGGCGCAGCATAAAATCTATATTTAATTTCGATTCAGTTGACATCAATGTTGCAGTGCAGCATCAAAGCCACCAATACTTGTCGTTAACTTATCCAGTTGTCTCTTAAACATTGTGCTTTACTGTTTGGAAAATTATTAACCTTTTGTAAGGTTTTCAGAGCGTTGTTATTGGATTCATAACAAGAACGCGCCGTATATAAAAATGCATGTGGAATATTAAAATGCTCCGTTTTTAAGACTTTTGTATGTTGGTATTTGAGGATATTGTATGATAATGGAAGTATAAATGCTAAGTAAGTAGGTAGTACATAATGTGCAATTCACATGAATTGAGGTTATTTGAAACTTGGCGATGAATTAAAACAGCAACAAACCTGAGGGTTTAAGTTATTCTACTAAATATTTTTTGGGATAGTGTGAAAAATAACTTAGGTCATAGACCGAATGGAACTGGAATTAGGACCACGGGAAAATCGTCTGTTTTCACTCACAAGTTGAAAATCAGCCCCGTAGGAACATATTTATGTATCCAATTACCTATCTCAGTTCAGCTATCGGTAGGTATAGGTATATTTATAAAATTAGTTTTTTTTTTAACAAAAATGTAAATATTAATTATGTAGAGGTAGATTACAGCTGCTTGTGGATTGGAGCATGTCTATGGTAGATATCGGAAGAACATAGACAAATCTTTTGATGTTATTTTCTGCTTACCCCGCTTTAAGAACAAAATTCGTTATTCAGGCAAATATGTAACTACGAAACAAACTACTTATAATGAGGCCAAACGAATAACAAATAAAAATCTATTTTTAATTAAAATAATTTGATCATGTAATCACGGATGGATATGGTCTTTATTATTTATTACTATTATAAAATAAGTATAGGTTGGTAGGTAGCGAAAAGATATCTATTTAAAGTAAAATCTATTATTATATTCGGTTGCTATTAATATAAACTTCTTCAGTTGTAAATTACTATTTTAGCCTTTACCTACATTCAGTGATATTAAAAATCTAAATGTGACATTAATATTTTATTTATATCCCTGTTTAGATAGGTAAACGAAGATCGAGGTAAATAAGTGGTTATTTGTTGAATTGCATATCCATTGCAAGATATTATACGCTTATTGATTTGATATCTAGATATGTAGATTATGCGTGAGGGTGCCTAGATATCTTTTATCTTAGATTTTAATATAATATCTGTTTGAATAGATATAATATATTTAGTTCGACACACAAGCTCACATATAGGTAAATTCAATGAATAATATAGTTAGGTTAGCATATTTTCGGATTATTTGGAGTGACTTTATTGTTATATGTTTATTTACAAGTAGCCTAGCCTATATGCCGTTAGAGTTAAATGCTGTAAGCTTTTCAGATCTGCAACCCGTCAGATGTTTTCTCATTAGCAATATTATTCTATGGATATGTAGGCATGTACTTATCTATATAGTTTAATAAATTAATTAAGTTAAGTAGGTACTTACCAAGGTTATTTTATTTTTATGTAAAACAATTTATGTTAAAATTGTGAAAAATTTACCATGTTGCAAAATTCCCCATTAAACTAATTACTTCTTAGATAGATAGAATAAATAAGTACCATTGGATGTTTAATATACCAACATACATCTACATCAACAGTAGATAGGTACATAATTCTGTATATTACCCATAACTATGAACAATGAACGAACAATAGAATCAATTCATGGAACATGCCCATCAAATTCCATTGCAATTGCTTTATTAAATCAATCAAACCTTAATACGCACATAGCACGGTTACCTATTTACATGTTATAGCTTATTTTCTATGTATGTTCTTAGCGATAGCAGACCTATGTAAACTGGTCCCTTTAAATTTGTCTGCATTGTTCATATACTGAGATGTATTAATTCAATTAACGATAAGACAAAAAAATTACGAGCATGTGACAATCTTAATTTTGGTTGGAATTTAATTCTGTCTTGCTACGTTTTGACAGCAATTTTATAATTACAGTAATTTATATTTATTACTAAAAAATATATATTATGCAGGTCAACGTATCTTTTATGCCTACTATATTTAGAAAATCTGATCTCTTGTTTGAGTTTTCGTCTTCTCTATTTGCTGCTTCATTCATCTTCATTGTTACATGTTGTTCGGTACATGGTTAGTAAGAGAATAGAAAAAAAGGACATTAAGATTATGTTTTTTATTTTACAATAATTATATAAAAACTTTACCTTATTGATGTTTTAATGACACGGAAAGTATCATTAACGAATATAGGTACCACTTCTTTAGCTGACCGTACATTAGAATTCTTAAATCACTGTTTTGAAACGTTTTTGTACGAAAATCCTTTCTCTACATAAGTAGAGTCGTCAAAAAAATAAGTTATTCTGTTTAGTTATTCACCTACCTAATGTGTTATTTTTTTGTTTGCTAAAAATACTCACGTATCATGCCTGGCCTGACCAATCAGCAGACGAAATAAAATGTTTACTTATTCCACATTCTGTCTGTGTGGGTTGCCTAAGGTCGTACGTTTACCTACGTAGGCAAGTAAGTAGGCAGGTACGTATTCGCCTACATACATAGGTAGGTAATAAACTAAGTAGGTACGCAAGTGTACCTGACCTGCGCAATTTAACGACTGTTACGTTGAATCATTTTCATATTAAATAAATACAGGTAGGTAAGTGGCTACAGTTAATTTGATTTTATAATATATTCGAAAGCTCGTCTTTGTAGCTAGTTAGTTGCTAGATAAGGACAGAATAATAGGCTTTCAGTACCTATCACACTATAATATTGTTAAGGAAAATGTTATAAACGAATGTTTGTGAGTGTGTTTGTTATTTCTTAACGGCTAAACGTCTGGGGCGTTATTAATAAAATTCTGTATGGAGTTACCTGACTAGAATTTATCTCTAAACTCCCAAGGGAATGGGACAGTGCGGTAACACCGTCGGGGTAGTACTATATAAGGAAAACATATCCGCTAGGGTTGTAGAATTCATAAGGAAGCATTAAGAACAATTTTCTCTGATACCCGTTGTACACAATTTACTTTGAGTTTTTTTTTTATCTGATATCTTATTTTAGAGGAAGGTAGCCACTCGCATTGTCTGTCCCGTGACAGTGCCAGTTCAACTTTATCAAAACATCGGATCAGACGATCTGTTTTTTTCCTGTTCTTTTTGGACTGTGTTCCCACGTACTCTAAATGTTTCCGTGTTCGTCAGCTGATTGAGAACCTCGACATTGGAAAATTGTTAACATGTTTTATATAAAAGCTGTACTTTAAAATGGGTTTCTCACGTCAGTGTCATCAGCGCGTAATCGGTAGATATACCATAGGTAGGCAAGTTGGCATTTTTAAATCAAAATAAAAAAAAGGATCTACTGTGTGTACTAGGTACTGGTGCATACGTCCCCGGTTTGTAGAATTATTTTATTTGTGATCCAGAAGATCACAAATGAAAAGAATAGACATATAACTTTTTAATTTTGTTAAACGGCTCAAAATTTCGGTCTCTACATTATTGGTTACTGGCTGTTTTGTACTAATTGAGTAAAGTGAGTCAAGTTAGTCTTTCTTAAGAATAGCTAGAAATTATATATGTATATGTACCTATGTAGGTATTTTTAAATAAAACTGCTTCACCGACGTTTGTTTCGCTCTACACCCGTGTGTTTGAAAGAGATAGGACACGCTCTAGTAACGCGTCTATTACTCTCTCACACAGACAGATGCAGCAAGTATTTTGGATTGCCTTGCTAATTTCGTCGGGGAATCTCGAAGCGCGCGGCCAAGCAGCGGGTGAGGGTGGCTGTTGGACGAAAATAATTAGAGCGAGGTGTCAGAATCTTGATAACTCGGAAGATATTTAAACTCCCTCAACCCCTTTAGATTAGACGTTGTTGTTTCTGGCACGTTCAAAGAGCACGGTTTAAGAAACTCAAAACTATACTTTTTGTACTTACACTTTCATCGTGAAACTCTCTATCCATAATCTTGGAGGTAGGTATAGGCTTCGTTCTATTCTGAATTCCTATGGCAAGGGTTTCAACGAGGTAGCAGCAGAATACCTACCCAATATTAAATTAATTATAATTAAGACAAAATGTAGACACACCATACAAGTAGTCTACTACAACACCTTCATCTATCTGACTTTACCCATAAACATTATTGATATTAATCGTGCAGAAATTTCAATAATGAAATTTAAATTGTCTACACGTACGTACCTGTACCTACTAGGTAACTACCTACCTAAGCAATATCCCCCTTCGAGCCGAGATTGATGGGGATATCAAACTCAGAGTGAATCACCCTAAAACCTAACCTATCTATAAAGGTGAATATCGGATATGCAAATCCCGGAGAGCTGGGCGAACCTAGCCTTTATGCGCATGTGCACTACGCATTCGAACCATAAAATTGGTAGACTCGTTCTCCCCCCTCACTCCTCACCCACAAAAGAAGGGTACCCCCACACCCCCATAGTCTGTCTGCGGAGGTCTTTGTTTTTGCCAAACCCCTGACGAAACAGTTTAAAGTCTAAAATGGGTCTTAAGGACCTCACAATTACAGCCGTAAGATGGTTAGATACGAAATGAAATTCTCAGCATTCTTATTCCCCTTTACTGGTTTTTGTTATTTACCTTACTAGTATAATGTTCTAGAAGGCATCGAACATCGATAAACTGACCATATAGGTAGTAAACGTATAAACAACATAAAGGAAGGTATTTAATATTGTATTCTCAAATAATGTCAGGCAATCAAAACGGTGTAAAATCGAGAAGTATCATTTTATTAGGTCTGCAAAAAAGTACGTTTATTTTTTAGTGCCTCTGACTACCCCACTGTTGAGTTAAAAGCGAAGTACACCTGTGCTAACTTTATTAATTTCATTCAGTAAAGAGCATGTTTCGTCATGTAAGATTTGACTTTCCTAATAAAAGCTTACCAAAGATGTTTGACATTTTTTTTGTAGGTACCATTTATCTACCTGCCAATCTATTTTTACGTTGGTCTGTCTGGTAATCGGAATACGTATGTATGAGATGGATGGAATGGGACCGTTTCGTCAAGAGGGGTCGCTCACGTAGACAGGCCCGTACACTGCGAGCCAATATAACTTCGCCTTTTTATATCTACGCAGAAAATCTTTGGATTTAAACGTGATTTAAGTTTTCTTTAAATTCTGTCGTGAAATAAAAGCGCTATAAAATATTAATTCCTTTAATAAATGCAACTTATTTTTATTTAACAATTTTTAAAGTGAAACTTTTATTACATAGTATCAAACTTTTTCGTCTGTGTGTTGCATGTCGCGTGACGATCGGCCGCGGAGTAGGGAGTTTCACTTTTACCGTAGTTTCGTAAAACCACAACTTTTTTTTTATATGCACTCCATATACAGTTTGTTTATTCTAAATTATTGTCAAAGGTCCAATTAATACGTATGACCGCACTTTTAGATCACACACGAGCTTTTATTTTTAATTATTTTTAACATGATTCCACAATAATTTAGGATTTTATTCAGAAAAATAATCATGATACTACATGGGTTAAGCAAAGATTTTTCTAATTTTAGTAAACTGTTTTAATTAAAAAAGCATTATTACGTACGTATTGTTAGAGCTGGATGTGCATTAAATAAATAAGGTTTCATCATCATCATCATCAGCATTCGTTCATTGCCGGACAGGCCTCTTCCATCGCACGCAGTTGTGATTTATTTTCGGCTTCTCGCATCCAGTTTCGGCCTGCCACCATTTGCAAATCATCAACCCGTCTTCTCTTTGGGTGTCCTACACTAGGATATGGAATATTAAATTGATTGGATGTGGTATCAAGTGCTACTCGTTTATTACTTACCTTCCTATTTACAGTAAAGTTGTTACCATAATTTTTGGCCGAAGGGAGTGAAGTTCCGGCGCTTTAAAGGGCGGCTGAGACGGGACCCCCCGGAACGCAACACCTCGCGTGTGTTTTAGTTTAATTTTAAGTATATTTTAAATATATAATATATATATTATTAAGTTTAAGGTATTTATTACTATGGGTCTTAGAATTAGTAATAACATCTGTACTATTCTTAAGTTACCTGAAAATAAATAAATTGAATTGAATTGAATTGAATAATTGCAATTTACCTGTGTGTAAGTAGAGGTACTTGCCGGGTTTCGCTTGACCTAGCCTCGCTTTAAGTTATTGCTCAGTAAAATTCTAATTAGTTTAGTATTCAATTTACCTCGTTAATTTCATAATAAGTACGATTTTCGAATATCATTTCCTAAGTAAGGTAGCTGTTTATGTATTTTTTTATTGTATTTAATTATAGTTGTGGTGATTGAGTAAACTTGTTCGAAAACAGAAGCTCTTCTATATTGCTGCACCTACTCAACTACCTTACTTAGGTATTTAATAATTCAAATTCATATTATGCATTCCACAATGATAGGTTCTTAAGATAATAATTATGAGTTTGGCTGTTAGCAGTAGGTACACAAGAAACTCCTAATGTTGGTGGAATCCCAGGAACCCTAGGAAAGTTTTAAACACATGTTATTGATATTTTAGAATCAATTCTACCTTAATGAAACAGACAAAATATTTTTTTTATTAAATACATAGGTAGAGAGACGGTAATCGCTGTCTGATTTTATCAATGATCATAAGCAAATACTAAACACGTGTTAGGTAAACATAATATAGGAACCAAATAAATAAAACCATTTCCATTTTATATGTTTATACCTAACTAGCCGACTTGGCAAACTTTGTGTATGTAATACATTATTAGCTTATAACCTCCTGATTCCGTTTCCACATTTATCTCTATTACTTTTTGTTGTAAATTATAAAGGTAAATCTAGTGACCTCCCCAACAACTTTATTAAAAATGGAAATTATATATCCACACTGTACCAAGGTATAAATATTATGAACAATATCACCAACATCCGAGTGTGAAATGTTCAGGGATATGTATTTTATTTATCGCCTAAAATGAAAGATATTCAAGGTTTTCCTTGTCCTCAAGTGTAGAGCTCGGAAGAGAGGGCGGCGGCCTTCGCGCAAAGCAACCGCGCTCCGATACATTTACCTTATCTAGTTACAAAACACATCGATCTTACCTATTTACATATCTCCTTAATTCTTTTTAGAGTAACCTGTGTTGATAAACCTAGGCAGATTAAAAAGATACATTGACGCCTTTAAATCTCAAAGCTAGTAGAAAAAGTAGTAGGTAGTATAAGTGTAACATGCATCACTTAAATGCATCTGCAAATGCAAATGATCAAACGAAAGCAGAGAACAGTTGCTTTCATCCTCTCATGATGGCAAAAATTCCGTGTAAGTTCTGTATAATTACATACTTTTTATCAGCAATAGTAGACACGATCCTTAGTAGAGGTACATCAAGGTAAAAATACGTGTCTTTCAGATTACCTAAAAGGGTAGAGTTTATAACAATTCAGGAGAGATTTCAGGTAAAAATAAAGTAATCTAAAATAAACAAAATACAGCATCATGATTGTAACGGAATCAAACCAATAATGCGCTCTAATACACACGAACGCCTACTTAGAATCAACTTAGGTTCCTTCACCTCAAATCTAAAATAAAAACATATAATGTCAACGAACATTTTGTTTATGTCTCTACATTGCAAACATTTGTTTGGGTAGGTATATAATGCGCTCGGTGCTAGGCACTGGCTAGGTCATTGAACTGAAATTATCTACCTACGCTTAGATCAATGAAAGCGTTTGTACCTACACGACCCCTCCCAGACTCAATCTAAACATTGCCCGATCAAGGGTCCGACACTCAATTGTCGGTCATTAGACACTAATCCCACTTATATTCAATCAATACCCAAAACTTTGGCCACACACCTTCCCCCCCTCCGCACCCCTCGTCGTGCGACATTTAATGACACCCGTGCATTCGACGGAGTGCGCCAATAACGACCCTACGCCCACACGATAAGCACCAAACTCCTGTACGGCGAGTTACCACGTTATATAGCACCGAGGATCTATAAAAGTTACGTCTGTAATCTAACATAAAACTCGGGCCGTTTAGATGCGAACGCGGGCACGGACGACACATCTCAGTTGGCTCCGTACTTTTATAGGAATTATTCGGTGTTTTTGTTGGGAGAGAAAAATATTATGTTCGGTTGTTTTTCGCGTGCAAATGGTGCGGTTATTGTCGTTTGGACGGCGTCGGTGGTAACGCACGCCGCTCGCACGCGACGACGGCGCGCCCGCGAGTGCCCATAGTTCACTACTTCGCCGGTAAACGTGAGTAAAGCATAATTTATTTTTCTTTTAAAAAAAAATATCGTATAGCCGGCCAGTTCGCTATGTAGAGCCGCATTAATGAGAATTTATTCCCGGTAAAATATAAAGAAATGAGTGTGTAGCTATTTATTGTGGTTAGATCTATTTTACCGGCTTTTTATCTACTTAAGTGAAGTGTGAGATGTAAGTTTCGTATCTATTTATCTAATTTGGGTGTGTTTTATCAAGTAAATAGTATCAAATTTACATTTTTCTGTATTTTAATTGAAATTCTATTCAAATTAATTGATAAAACACATTTGTTTCAACTTCATAACTACCTAATTAACCTTATATCTTTAGAATATCGTAGGTAAATAAAGTTTATAAAGTAATATTTTAGTATGAATTAGTTTCACATTTTTCGATTGCACTATTAATTTTGTGAAATATGTTATAATAGGTAATCTGCTTAACCTATCTGTAATTTCACAATGAAACTAGTAGCGCCATCTATATTATGAACCCCTAACAAGGTCCCGAAATTCGCAACTCTGCCATTGAATTTCGCCCATATTGCCCTCTCTGTCCCGCACCTGAACAATAAATGCTGCCCTCCTTGTTATTTTATGTCATAATGAACAAAATGCAGTGTTCATTTAAAATTCAACTCTACGTTGTATAGCGTAAGGTTGCAATTGGAATGCAACGGGAATTCGTTTGAAACGGATTGAAACTTATTGCTGTACAGTGCATAGCGAACAATAGCTATCTCGCTCCAACAGCAGTTGCTGTCCCGCTTTTGTATAAGTAAAATAGATATAGTTATCTCGTTCGTCTGGAGATAAGTAGTTATTTGTTTGCATTGATGGTAAAATGAGATGTTCGGCGATCCACCATTACGAAATAGGCGGGGCCCTGGTCTTCTTAGAGCATGGTACGAAAGCACGTGTGTTTTGTCTGTCTGAAACTAAAAATGTTTTTTTTTGCTGCTTATTTGAGTTTTATCTCAGAAATACAAAAACCCTAAATTTTTAATTACTTACCTATTTAATGTTAGTAGGTATAATATACAAACAATAATGCTAAGAACATTTTTGATCTTTAAGTTAATAAATGATAAATCTATGCCCTTTAATTCGTCAAGATAGGTATAACATGTCAAGTTAAAATTAAATCTAGAACGGTACTTACGTAAGAATATTTTCATTATATTGTATTCAATAAGAAGCAAAATCTCTGCAACATAACAACATTATTATTATTAACGAATGTAATATATTGTTAATACAAGGAAACGTACATATTGTTTCAAATTTGAAAGCGCCCCAAGCAGCGCCATCTAACAATCTAGTAGGGAAACTCTTGCTCTACACCGGGTAAAGAAATTCTTCTTGGAACATTACATTGTTTGTATTTTGTACCGATTTACCATCGGTACATTATCTCGAAATAGGTACTTCTTTTTAAACAATATAGATCGTATTAGATGTTGTGATGTTTTGCAAAAAAAATGAAAATGGAATAGCTTATGAGATTTTCCTGAGAAAATATAAATGTAGAGATAGTTATTTTTAGGAAAATTAGGTAACATATTGGAATAAATTATCGTATTTTTATTATTTGGGTATATTCTTTACCTTTGTAGGTATAAATACAAGCAAAAATATAAATAAAAAAATTAATTAAAACCACATAACCCTTCTAGATTTGATGGTACCTATGAATGATACCGTATATTTTATTACTATATTAAATTGTTTATTTATAAGGTAGACTTGTAATTTACCTACTCATTATATTGGAGTAATTTTTATATTGGATTGTATACCTACTCCTCCACTGCAGTGACCTAACAGGGCTCATGTTTGGGACACCTATGTTTACCTATTTTAACATCTCTTGTAGAGCAAACATCAAGCATGGAACTTTATCATTATGACAACTAGATCATTACTAGTGATTAAATACCCCATCGGATCCATACCTATGGTGAATATTTCATTTAATACATTGGCGGACAGTAAAATAGACTCAATAGATGTTTTAATGTTATGACGCCTACAGGCGTTTACTGTCAGGGAAAGAGTTAAGTGGACCAAACCCGGTTTGCATCTAAAAAAAAAATTGGTCTGTCTTTCACTTTTGATAACACTTCCTGTGTCACTAAATCACTAAATAAGGAAGGGTTGCCGTAATGTGACAAGTAATAACTTTAAAAAAAATAGAACAGACTTCAAACATTTGACTTTTGTGGTTTTCTTATAGTTGCCACTGTCAGAACAGAACCAACTTACTGTCAAACAAAAAAAGAGTCATAAGTATATGGTTTCACCCAAAAAGTTTTGAGTTCGTAATAGACATAAAAAAATCTGCCGTAATGAGTGAGAACCGTGGTACACCGTGGTAGACGGGGTAGTAGGTACTAACCTAATAAGTTAGTGCAAAACTCAGATTCAGAAAAAAACATTTTTTTTAACCCTTAATCAGATAAGGTTTGGAGTTTTTCTGAAGGATTTTGGACTCTATTGCCGTTTGTTATTCTAATTCCCCAAGGATTGACACCCATGTATAGGTGACTTGTCTTTACGAAATTTAGGTAACCTATCTACTCACCCACAAAACACAGGACCGTCGTTAGCCTATGTCGTGAGTGCAACAAAAAGAAGATTATTGGCATTTCCTCCCAAAAAAAAAGAAGACATTTGGGAGGAAATGCCAATAATCGTCACGCTTGGCAGGCGGG